>JAFFST010006102.1:5325-28597 GCA_022414735.1 Noturus placidus
CACTCAGTGGCTTGCTCAGTTGGGATAATTTCTCACTTTTACTGTGTGTGTACTGTGTTTTATATTCCTGCAAAGCTGCTTTGAGACAATGTCTGTTGTAAAAAGCGCTATACAAATAAAATTGAATTGAATTGCTCATCCAGCATCATAGGAGAAGACTTGCTGCTGTTATGTTGGTAAAGCGATGTTCCACAAGGTACTGAGGGCTCGGATGTGCTACGTTACCTGGTAGCGCAGACCCACGTCAAACAACCTGCTATTCTACTGTTCTATATAGAACCTTTAAGGTCCTCTGAGATAGGCAAGCCTAGGAACATTCTTCATAAGAATATACTTTTGTACAAGATTGGATTTGTTGTCTATACTCTACAGTGTTTTAGTAGTAATATTTCCCTGCTCTGGGTTATTGACTGCCCTCTGCAGGTCAGATGAGAAGCTGGAGCTGCAGTGGACTCTTGAAGGCCACCAGCTGGGTGTGGTGTCTGTGGACATTAGCCACAATGGCGCCATCGCCGCCTCCAGCTCTCTGGATGCTCACATCCGTCTCTGGGACCTGGAGTCTGGCAAACAGATTAAATCCATGGACGCAGGACCAGGTGAGGGTTTCAGGAAGCGCAGGATGATTTGTTGTGACTTTTGTTTTTGTTTTTTTTGAGTCATTTTCACAGCTCATTATATGATCATGAAGATACAAGTCGTATTTCAATGCTTTAAAGAGTCACAGTGTGTCAGTCATCTCACCTGGCCTGGCTCTTTGGCACTTTTGTCCAAGCTATTTCATTCTCACAATGACTCAATTGCTGATGACGTAGTTTGTTTATTTATATTGTTTCAGAACAACATTTAGAAAATCTATTCATTAGGATTTTGGTCATGATCTTTAAAGTGTGAATTCACCATTTATTTATTTATTACTTTCTTGTTTTAGTGGAACATGATTATATTTCTTACTTTCCTTACATTGTTTTGATAAACATGAGACTTTTATGATTCTCTTGCTTCCTTCTTAGTCGATGGCTGGACTGTAGCGTTCTCCCCCGACTCCAAATACATCGCCACAGGCAGCCATCTTGGCAAGGTGAACATCTTTGGCATTGAGAGTGGGAAGAAAGAACACTCCCTGGACACCAGAGGGAAATTCATTCTCAGCATCGCCTATGTAAGACCTTCCACCATTACTCGCATGAAATATGTTGGTTATAATAGATGAGGTTTCAAGCATGATATTAACGAGTTGTTTAAAGTCCATCATAAAACCCTGAAGTCGACGGATCATCCCCAGAGAGGATGATCAAGGGAAGAAAAACAAAAGCTTGACCTGTAAAGTTATTAAAAGATTATGGCCTCTAAAACTATACCTTTACAATCCAGAATTTTTTGTAATCTGTCAGTAGTTACAGGTAGAACGTGTTAGACCAGCATGGACAGATGTGTGGCATGACATAAGCCTCTCCCCCTGGACAAGCAGCAGTTTCTTGTGCAGCCGTAATTCTCTAAACAACCATTTATCATCTCGGCTAAAGATTAGTTTCAGTTAAAAAGCAGTGTAAATGGTGCCTCCTAAATAAAACATCTGATGTCTGTGCGATCTGTCTCTCTCTCTCTCTCTCTCTCGTCCTGTCTTCTCTCAGAGCCCAGATGGAAAGTACTTAGCCAGCGGTGCCATCGATGGAATCATTAACATTTTTGACATTGCAACTGGAAAACTCCTCCACACACTGGAAGGTAAATTGATATGGGAGTATGACTGATAATGACCACGGTGGTGTTTAGATCAGAATGGTTTACAAAGGGAACTAGAGGAGTTAAACACATCCATGTTGTATTACAAGCAAGTAAATAAACCAAGATGTTTATTGTCATTGAATTTTTTTTAAATTTACAATTAAATAAAATATTTTAGATAAAATATCCCTTTCTGTTAGTCCCTCTTATGCTGTTATGATAACCTCCACTCTTCTGAGAAAGCTTTCCACTAGATTTTGGAGCGTGGCTGTGGGGATTTGTGTTCAGTGCTATCAGGCACTGAAGTCTGGCGAAAATTTGGCAAACCATGTGCTGCTTTGTGCACATGAACATTTTAATTCTGGAACAGTTTTGAGGCCTCTTGGATCCAGTGAAAGGAAATTGTAAAGCTATAGCATACATATTCTGGAAGAAGCATATATGGGTGTGATGGTCAAGTGTCCACATACTTTTGGCCATATGGTGTATAAATGATGGTCTGTAAATTTTCCTCTGCAAAGAGGCAATATTTCCATTTCGTCACAAACATTCATTTGTTTTTTTATTTACAGCAGTGTTCGCTGTCAAAGACATTTGCTCAATTAAAACAATTTTTTTGTAGGTGTACCTACAAAACCTGTAAAAAAAAAAAAAAGTTAGGCCACATCCTGTCTAGCTTCCTATTCATTATTCAGGGTATATCTACATGCTTTATACACCCTACTCTATGGCTTTTTCTGCAGTCATTATTCCTATAAAACATATGCTTCGTTAAACTCATGTTAATAATTACACCCTACAGTCGGGTCCATAAGTATTTGGACAGCAACACAATTAGTCATTTTCCCTCTGTACACCACCACAATGGATTTGAAACTAACTAATCGAGATGTGATGAACATATAGACGCTCCGCTTTACTTCAAGGGGTTCAACAAAAATATTGCATTAACCGTTTAGGAATTGGAGCACTTTTTACAGAGTCCCTCCATTTTCACAGGCTCAAAAATCCTTGGACTGGTGTGGCTTGATTCCTCGTTATTCCAAGAGAAATTAAGGCGATAAAAGGTTTGGAGTTGATTCCAAGTGTTTAATTACCATGGGAAGCTGTTTATGAGAACACTTAATAATGCGTCCCAAAGAGGTGTCGATGCAAGTGAAGGAGGCAATCATTAGGCTGGGGAAAAAAAACAGACCTATCAGAGCGGTAGGAGTAGCCAAATCAACAATTTGGTACATGCTTAAAAAGAAGGAATGCACTGGCGATCTCAGCAACACCAAAAGGCCTGGAAGACCACAAAGACTACTAGAGTGAATGATCGCAGAGTTCGTTGGTGAGGAAAAACCCCTTCACAACATCTAACCAAGTCAAGAACACTCTGATGAAGGTAGGAGTATCATTATGAAAGGCTACAATCAGGAGACGACTTCACGAATGTAAATACAGGCGGTTTACCGCAAGATGCAAACCACTGGTAACACTCAAGAACAGAATGGCAGATTAGACTAAAAAAAACCCGACACAGTTCTAATGCAAGATTAATTTACCAGAATGATGGGAAGAGAGGAGTATTGAGAAGGGTCCAAAAGGAGCCAAAGTTTACCACATCTGGCAAACATGTGGAGGAGGTGTTCTGGCATGGACGCATGTATGGCTGCCAGTTAAACAGGTCACTGGTGTTTATTGATGATGTGACTGCTGATGGAAGTAGTTTTTTTACCCATGTAAAAAACAAAAATGTGGCTCTAATTCTTAAACGGTTAATGCAATATTTTTATTAATCCCCTTGAATTAAAGCTGAAAATCGACACTTCATTCACATCTTGCTCACTTCATTTCAAATCCATTGTGGTGGTGTACAGAGTCAAAAATGTCACATTGTGATGCTGTCCAAATACTTATGGACCTGACTGTATATGTTTGGTGTTCCCTCTGGAGTAGTGTGGGGCTTTCAACTCGGTCAGCTCTTTTACTGTTAATTTTGTGTGTGTGTATGGAGAGCGCATGATTGAGGTGTTTGAGGTTCATCGACTCCACCAAAGATATTTGAATAGAGGCTGTCTTCTAGAAATGATTTGTGTGTTCTCTCTCTGTAGGCCACGCCATGCCCATCCGCGCTCTCACATTCTCTCCCGACTCTCAGCTCTTAGTCACAGCCTCCGATGACGGCTACATCAAGATTTATGACGTGTAAGTGGAGCTGTGGGATTACAGCCCTTATAATGCATGTGTTTGTGTGACAAGTGCTGGAGTTTATGTTCTTGATGTTTTGGCAAAAAACTTTCCGGTGTACATTTCCTGCAGAGAGACTGACAGTGTAGTGTAATGTAATGTAACACTGCTGCTTATCCTGGCTGTGTAATCGTTGTGTAGCTAATTGAGGTGTGTGTGTGTATGTGTTACAGACAACATGCTAACCTGGCAGGTACTCTGAGTGGCCATGCATCTTGGGTGCTCAGCGTTGCCTTTTCACCTGATAACACACACTTTGTCTCCAGGTAACTCCTCAAAATACCGTATTTTCCACACTATAAGGCGCACCGTATTATAAGGCGCAGTCTCAATTACAGGGTCTATTTCTGTACTTGACCAATATATAAGGCACACAGTGTTATAAGGCGCATACGGTTGTTACGCCAACCAAAGTCGCATAACATTTTTACATATTTTGGAACTCAGTCCACACATAAGGCGCACCGGATTATTAGGCGCACAGCCGATTTTTGAGAAAATTTAAGGCTTTTAGGTGCGCCTTATAGTGCGGAAAATATGGTACCTTTCAAAATTTTATTTAAAAAAATAACTGCCCTGAACTGTATATTGCAGTACAATGACGCTTTTGTCCTTATTGTCTGCAGCTCGTCAGATAAGAGTGTGAAGGTGTGGGAGGCGAGCACCAGGGCGTGTGTGAACACTTTCTTTGACCATCAGGACCAGGTGAATCTTACATCTCCGGTTTCTTTTATACGACTGGAGAGATGTCTGGCTTTGAGCCGAGTCATTTCACTTGCACACACTTGGCGCTTTTCACATTAGAATCAAGATGGAGATGTTGATTCCTTGTGAACTCCCTGAGATAAACCTGGAAAGAAACCAGTACTAATGTTGTGTTCAGGTCATGTTGGAAAGATTGTATTTACGAAGTTGAACGCATATGAACGCCACCACAAAGTTATAATTACGAGTAGGAAACACTGGATTGTTATTATTTTATGAGCCCGGGCGTGTCAGTAAGAAAACATGGTGCAATTAGTGGATGGGATGTCTGTCGTCGACGGTAAATTTGTTGAACGCTAATTGCCTCCACAAAATACGATAGCACTGTGCAATTACGACATATGTAACGATAAAGTTTACAGTGGCTTCACGAATTGATTTAAAACAACAAAACGAACCCAATGCACATTCTTTGTTGTTCATTTTCTAGAAGCAGGTTTTAAAAACCTGCTGTATTTAAAAAATTTTTTGTAGTCAATTAAGAGAAGGTACACCGCCATCTCGCTCCGAGCAAAGTGACTCGAACGCACCCATTATCGTAATTATGACTTCCCAGAAGGACTTGAACGCAGAGTGTAAGTGTATTCAGTAAGAGTGTTGAGATGTAAACAGGACAGTCTTTATGATTACAGCAGCAGTTCTTTGTTGAAATTCCAAAATAATCGTAGGACAGTGTGATCTGGGTGCATTTTATGTACAGTTCATCCAGAAAGTATTCACAGCGCTTCACATTTTATGTTACAGCTTTATTGACTGATGAAAGACAAAATGAAAGACGTTTGTTTGAAATCTTTGCAGATTTATTAAAAATAAAAAACAAAAAAAGCACATGTACATAAGTATTAACAGCCTTTGCTCAATACCTCTCAAGCTCCATCGGGTTGGATGGGGAGCGTTGGTGCACAGCCATTTTCAGATCTCTCCAGAGATGTTCAATCGGGTTCAAGTCTGGGCTCTGGATGGGCCACTGAGACATTCAGAGTTGTCCTGTAGCCACTCCTTTGTTATCTTGGCTGTGTGCTTAGGGTTGTTGTCCTGTTGGAAGATGAACTTTCACCCCAGTCTGAGGTCCAGAGTGCTCTGGAGCAGGTTTTCATCAAGGATGTCTCTGTACATTGCTGCATTCATCTTTCCCTCGATCCTGACTAGTCTCCCAGTTCCTGCCGCTGAAAAACATCCCCACAGCATGATGCTGCCACCACCATGCTACACTGTAGGGATGGTATTGCCTGGTTTCCTTCAGACATGACACTTGGCATTCAGGCCAAAGAGTTCAATCTTTGGTCTGAGAGTCCTTCAGGTGCCTTTTAGCAAACTTCAGGTGGGCTTTTACTGAGGAGAGGCTTCCATCTGGCCACTTTACCATACAGGCCCGATTGGAGGAGTGCTGCAGAGATGGTTGCTCTTCTGGAAGGTTCTCCTCTCTCCACAGAGACGCGCCCTTCTCCCCTGATCGCTCAGTTTGGCCGGGCGGCCAGCTCTAGGAAGAGTCCTGCTGGTTCCAGACTTCTTCCATTTACAGATGATTGAGGCCACTGCTCATTGGGACCTTCAATGCTGCAGAAATGTTTCTGTACCCTTCCCCAGATCTGTGCCTCGATACAATCCAGTCTCTGAGGTCTACAGACAGTTCCTTGGAATTCATGGCTTGTGCTCTGACATGCATTGTTAACTGAGGGACCTTACATGGACAGGTGTGTGCCTTTCCAAATCATGTCCAATCAACTGAATTTACCACAGGTGGACTCCAATCAAGTTGCAGAAACATCTCAAGGATGATCAGTGGAAACAGGATGTTCCTGAGCTCAATTTAGAATTTTTTGTTTTTAATAATTATGCAAAGATTTCAAACAAACTTCTTTCATGTTGTCATTATGGTATATTTTTTGGAGAATTTTGAGGAAAATAATAAATTTTATACCTTTTGGAATAAGGCTGTAACATAACAAAATGCGGAAAAATTGAAGTGCTGCGAATACTTTCCAGATGCACTGTATTTAAATAAAAGAATCTTCTAGCTGGAGGGTTAATCATCAGCTCACGGTTTGCACTTGTGTAGCTGAAAGTTGCACTGCGTGTAATCTAGTAAAGTGTGGGTTAGCAGCGATGTTCATTTATTCAATGGTTTTATGTTTTGTTTTGTTTTGAATTGCAGAAAACTGAAACTCTTAAATGCATTTGTAGGTATGGAGTGTGAAGTACAACAGCACCGGCTCGAAGATCGTTTCGGCTGGAGACGACAGAGCCATCCACATATACGACTGTCCCATGTGAAGCATGTTTCACTGTTGTCACACCCGACAGGACACGAGTAAATCTGCTATAGGACACGCCAGAACTTTTAATCGACCCACACTCTTCGTCCAAAGAGATCCATACAGTCTCTGCTGATACCAGATTTCCTCCCAAGGGTTTCTCCTGTTTTGGTGATTTGATATTAAATAAAGCCTTTAACCTGTTTCTGTAACCATCAGACACATCACATGAGCAGGTAATAACATGGCAGTGAGGTTTGTTTTTCATCTGTACATCATTGTCTTCTGAAACATTCTCCATTTGTCAAAACAATAATAAATAAATTTTATAAATACTTTTTATAGTGTGTTATGTCTTCGCAACTAAGCAACACGATATAGAGATCACACTCTCTGCTGCACTTTACCACACACGCCATCCACAGCATAACTGACGCGTATGAGGGCTTGTACACGTTTTTAAATGTGCCAGGTCTTTTTGGTGTTATATTTTATACATCTGCCACGTGCAGGTCTAATCCGCTCGTCCTTCTGTGCAAGGAGAACTGCAGTATAAATCTTAAATTAGTGACATCAAATCACACTACAGACACCGTGACCTCCCTCTCTCTATGTATATGTCTGTCTTATCTATCTGTAAATATCAATCCTCATCACAAGATATTTGTAGGAATTAGCAATTGTTTGTTTAATCACACACAGGTTTATACACTTAAGGATTATACAAAGGAATCCACCCACTTTTTTTTTTACCTATAATACAAAGTGTGTTTGTGTGCAGGAAAAAAAAGTAATTGTGATCAGACAACACAAAACCATGTCAACAGTTTCACCACATATTCATGACTATACATACATTCACTGTGATCATCATAGCTGTTTATGATTCCTATCTGATTCAGATGACAGGCTAGAGTGATTGTTAAGAAATATTTCTCAGGGATTAAAACTTCACTAGGAATCATACTTTCCAAAATAACACCTCCACAATTCACTATGAAACCATCCATCCATCTTCTATACCCCTTTATCCTCCTTTGGGGTCATGGGGAACCTGGAGCCTATCCCAGGGAGCATTGGGCACAAGGCGGGGTACACCCTGGATAGTGTGCCAGTCCATCATAGGGTACAATCACAGACACACACTACAGACACGCCAATCACCCTACCACGCAAAAATGTTTGGACTGGGGGAGGAAACCCCCACAGCACGAGGAGAACATGCAAGCTCCGCACACACATGGAGTCGAACCCCGACCCTGGAGGTGTGAGTCGAACATGCTAACCACTAAGCCATCGTGTGCCCCACTATGAAACCGTACACATAAAGATAAAAGAAACAACATGCATGGAGCATAAATGCTAAAGAAAATATCTGTCTCTCTGAGGGTTTTTCTTTTTGTTTTGTAAAAAGGAAATCAGTTCAATTAACACCATTAGTGCTCATATCGCTAAGCAGCACCTGAGGGATGGTTCCTGGTCAGTATTAGCATTTTGAAATCCAGGTCAGAGCTGATGAACAGCCATCGGTTGCATTCTTCCCAACTTTACATTTCGTTCTACAAACGTGTATAGCAGAGGTTGTAATTAATTTTTTTTAAATCAAGGCCTGTTTGATGTGTGCACTTTACACAAAGATTAGGCTTAAATCAGCCTGTACAATTACACAACTGAGCCACAGGGGCAGATATTCGTCCACTAATCGTAGAACTGGCGGTTCGATTCCGGCCCACATGACTCCACATGCCGAAGTGTCCTTGGGCAAGACACTGAACCCCGATGGCAAGTTAGCGCTTTGCATGGCAGCTCTGCTACCATGTGGTATGTGAGTGTGAAAGGGTGAATGAGACACAGTGTAAAGCGCTATATAAGTGCAGACCATTTACAACACTGCTTCGGTGTGTGTGCTGTGATACGATTTGTGTTCGTTTCTTGACATTTTGGCACCAAACATCAAATACTAACATTCAGGATAGTTCATAAACCTTTACTGAATCTCTGTGTGACATTTTACAAAATATACTATACACTACTATATACTAAATATACTATAACTAATATAATAATCAATCAACTGCTAAAATATTAAAAAGGCAACCTTAAAAGGCAGGAAAGCCCACACAGCTTGGGTCAGCCTTGTGTGTGTGTGCTGGACCCCACCCTGCTTTTCACCAGTGCCTGGTGTGGACGAGCTCAGGCCGCAGGCTGAGTCTCTTCAGTGTCTCATAGCCAATGACGATGAGGATGGAGGTAGGCAAGGAGGAGATGATACGAGCGGAGAGGCCCTTGGTCAGGCCCCACATGCCCTCCTCAGCCATGAGCTGGTTAAACGTTTCAATCACTGACGATCGGCCTTCCACCTTGTAATGAGGAAAAAAAAAATTTATATACAATAAATAATTTAAGCAAACATATACAGTGGACATATATAAAAATAAAATAAAAAATGTCTACACACCCCTGCTGGAGTTGCAGGTTTTTTGTGTAAACAAAGAAACCAGGATAAAATCACGTTAGATCTTTCTTTTCCCACCTTTAACATGACACGGCAAACGCACAATAAACTGAATGCATAAGCGTGCACACCCTTTTATAATGACTGTGCTCGAATGAGCTAATCACATTCATACTCATGTTAAAAAGTAATCATTGTACACCCATCACCAATGACATGACTCTGATTCTGTAAGATTTTCGTGACATCTTCTTGGTTTTATCTGACTGCTGAAGACATTGTCCACAAAGAGCATACAGAACATGTACAGGATCTCGTTGTGGAAATGTATCGATCAGGAGAGGGGGACAAAAGAATTTCCACAATATTAGATGCATCATGGGACCGCGTGAAGGCCGTCATCAACAAGTGGAGAAATAGGGCAGCACAGTGACATCATCAAGAACAGGATGTCCCTCTAAATATTACCAGAAAGGCTGCCAAGAGTCATACAGCAACCTAGAGGAGTTGCTCCTTTAATTATCTCTTGTATTCTTCACATCTGGACTCTGGGGTAAGATGGCTAGGTGGAAGCCCTTTCTCACAAAAAACAAACAAATAAATAAATCACAAAAACTTAAATCACCCCAAACTATATCTGTGTTTACATGGACAACAATAATCCACTCTTAACCTGATTAAGACAATACTTTGATTAAGAAACTACCATGTAAACACAAATTTTTACTTACCTTAATCTAATTAAGGTCATAATCTAAGTAAACTCTAATGGAATAAAGACAGGTGGAGTACTCCTGATTTAGTCGTATTATGGACGTGTATTTCAGACATGTAAACACCTTAATCACATTATGAATGTCGTGTGAGAGTTTTCACCGCATTTTGCGACAGGACACGATTACACACGGCAGTTTTCCGGTGAGCAAGAGAGTTCGTTCACAAACCGCATACTTTCCTACTATAGGCCTGTAGTGGGGGAAAATACATGTATCTCGGTTCTATTTACAGTGCATCCGGAAAGTATTCACAGCGCTTCACTTTTTCTTTAAACAGATTTGCCCTGGAGTAATTGAACCACTTTTAAATATAGTCAATTCTTCCCTCAGCACTGGCTATGTACCTAAATCACTTAAGTTAGCAGTTATGAAACACCTGATTAAAAAACCTGACCTTGACCCCTCTCAACAGTCCAGCTATAGACCTATAACAAATCTCCCCTTCATCTCCAAGATCTTAGAAAAGGTTGTACACAGTAGTTATGCTTGTACTTACATAGGAACAACATTCATGAAATCTATCAGTCAGGATTTAGAACTCATCATAGCACAGAGACAGTAGTAAATGACCTTCTACTGACCTCTGATCAGGGTTGTGTCTCCCTGCTTGTGTTACTCGACCATAGTGCAGCTTTTAATACTATAGATCATACTATTCTCCTTGATAGGTTAGAAAATATTGTTGGCATTAAGGGAACAGTCCACCCCTGGCTCAGGTCTTATATGACCGATCGTTATCAGTTCGTAGATGTAAATTGTGACTTCTCCACGCATACCGAGGTTAAATTTGGTGTTCCACAAGGTTCTGTTTTAGACCCAATGCTTTTTACTTTATATATGCTACCTCTAGGTCAAATTATTCGTAAACATCCACTGTTATGCTGATGATACACAGCTGTATGTTTCAGCAAAGCCAGAGGACAGACACCAGCTTAGTAAAGATGAGGATTGTGTAAAGGACTTTAGAATTAACTAAAAGGAAGTTAGTTAGCATCCAATGTCTAATAAGACAGAAGAACTTGTATTAGGACCACGTGTAGCTAGGAATAATCTTTCTGATCACATGTTTACTCTGGATGGACATTCTGTTTAATCATATGCAGCAGTAAAAGACTTTGGAGTGATTATTGACTTCCGTCTATCATTTGATGCTCATGTAGATAATATTACTAAGGTAGACTTCTTTCATCTCAGAAATATTTTTAAAATAATAAATATATAGTCACTACATGAATATAATAGAAATATTAGTTCATGCTTTAGTCACCTCTAGACTAGATTATTGTAATGCCGTACTGTCTGGATGTTCCAGCAGAAACATAAAGAAACTTCAGTCAGTCCAGAATGCAGCTGCTAGGGTCCTAACTAGAACCAGAAGAAATCTCGCCTTGATTATAAAATACTCTTATTAACCTATAAAGCACTAAATGGTCTCGCACCACAGTATCAAAGCGATCTTTTGGTTTTCTATGATCCGCCATGCCTACTTAGATCAAAATATACTGGGAAGGCTGCAGCCTTCACTATTCGAGGTACCGTCAGAAAGCCTGCCTCAGATAGCCTGCATCCACTAGCCTGCGTCAGATAGCCTGCATCAGATAGCCTGCATCCACTAGCCTGCGTCAGATAGCCTGCGTCAGATAGCCTGCATCAGATAGCCTGCATCCACTAGCCTGCGTCAGATAGCCTGCATCCACAGTTATGGAACAGTCTTCCAATTAGTGTTTGGGACTCAGACACAGTCTCAGTGTTTAAATCTAGGCTTAAAACGTATTTGTTTACTCAAGCCTACCCTGACTAGACTTTCTGTTACGCTAAGCACAGTCCTAATAATCTTTTCTCTCCCTCTCTCCTTCTGTCGAGCCACACACGATCTTATGGAGATACTAGAGATCCTGATCCTCTCTGCTCTCCGGACCTGCCTGGTCCTTTTTTGGATGCCCTACCTCTCATTTACTCCAATTCCAGATTGCTGGAACTACGGCTGCTTCTAAGGCCAAACAGACTTCATATGAATCCATAATGATTTTTTTCACACTATCTGTTGTTACCCAGATGAGGATGGGTTCCCTTCTGAGTCTAGTTCCTCTCAAGGTTTCTTCCTCCTAACATCTTAGGGAGTTGAACTGAATGTACAATGGCTAATATGAAAGCATAACAATCATTCCTCAGTCTTATTTATCTCTGGGTGATAAAATTTTATCACTGCTCTGCGCAGCTCTCAGACGGGCGGTGTGTTTACCTGCACTCTGGCTCTCACTACGTCCATGGGGTTGGTGAGGGTGGAGGCGGTGGCAGCAGCCATAGGCCCAGCCACAGCCTGCAGGAGGAGGTGAGGGCAGTTGGACGGGGCCAGTCGCGACAGCTGCTCTGTTTCAGCACACAACACACACTGCATTAATCTACACGTCATAGAGAAACTCAGAAAGGGGTCTTCTGTTTTCCGAAGGATCCTAGAGGTCATGACATGGGAACTGATTATATATCACACAAACTCTAACCACAAACCCGAACCACATTTCTGTACCCTTTTTTTTTTTTTTAAGTCAGCTTGTGGTACCTTGACTTGATAGCAAAGTCATAAAAGGGCAATAAACAGCTGTACCCAGTGCTGTACTATCAAAATAATAAAACTACTGATGTACACTGGGGTTACAAACACGATCTAATGATTAGTTTGTTGTTTAAATGTGCACTAGATAATGGTATAAATCCTCCTCTGTCTTTTCCTCAGGGGATTAAAAAAAAGAAGCTGTGCTCATTAGCACAGGAGTGTAAGATCATGGGAGCGTATTGGGTCAGGTTCATGCATTCATCTTCAGTAATCCCGGTCAGTGTGACTACAGTTTAAATGACGGGATTAATAAAAGTCATATGACACCTCTGACTAGGATAAAGCAGTTACTTGGAGATAAATGAATGAATGAATGAATGAATGAATGAATGATGATATGTGGTATAAATAACATAAAATAACCTATAATCTTTAAAATAAGATGATGTTTTTGGTTGTTATTCTGGCTCAGATTCTCTTCTTCAGCCAAAACACACAGGAATAATTACACTAAACACACCAGGACATGGCCACTCCTTGCATAGATACCAGAACGAATCAGTCATAATGCTGAACTCCTGAAATCCTGCTGTGTAAATGCAAGGCATCTCAGCGAGTGAGAACGAACTGGATTACATGACTACCACCGTCAAGCCACAGAACCAAAACAAGCAGAGGATTCTGTAGAATCCGTGGATTCTCAACATGCGCACTTGAGGTGCCCTACTCTGTTTCCGAGTTTAAAACATCACAACATCACAAACTATACATCATCACGCTACTAAATAAGTGTATATCAATACATTATGATGGATAACCTGGATGAAAAGCACAGAAGCAGAGAGGGGTTTGTTTAACAGCAGAGGAAGTATGTCCATGGGACATAAGAGCACCTGCATAAAAGTGATAAAAAGGCCACCACACTGCACTGTTAGGGATGTAGGTGAGAAGAGACGCCACGTAGCCACGGTAAAAACCCCGAAAACCGTCTGCAGCAAAAATCTGCACGGTAATGTCTCGTGTCTGTCCAAAAGTCACTCTGTGCTTAGATGTGGCAACGGCCATCTTATTCTTGAGCTTAAAGCGTGTGAGATGTTCCCCCTGGCCTTGCATCATGAGCTGCTGAGAGACCACGTCAATGGGCACGGTGATGCTCTGGGCCACCAGCGAGGCACAGCCACCGGCCACCAGAGACTTGACAGTGTTACTGGAGGAATACTGAGAGACGTACTTCCTAACCAGCTCATAGGTGGTAATGTAGGCTTGACCTGAGATCAGTGTGAAGGAGTTAACCATGAATCCCCGGTACAGTCCCCGCATGCCTTCAGCTTTAAGGATCTTACAGAAGGCGTCAAATGTGCCGCTGTAAAGTGACTTCCCCTTCTGGACCTGCAGCCGGGTTCGAATCAGGGTGAAGGGGTAGACGGTGACGCGTGTGGTTAAAGTCATGAACACGCCGAGGGAGTAGAACTTCCTCTTGTCCAGGTCTTCCCATTCTATGATGCGGATGTTCCGTTTCTGCGGCATCATTCCAGCTGACAGCAAACTTCATGGGACAGGCCCTGCGCCACACCTGCCTGTCAACCTACAGAGGCACGAAGAACAGGAACAGGTCAGAGTAAAAGCATATCAGGAAACATCTTAGACAAAATCTCATTTAGCCCCTTCTTCGCAGCCAGAGAGAACTCCTTAAAACAAGTCACCAGATGTGTGGAGTTCAGCGTTTGCTGTTATGTCTATAGATCAAAGGTCTTGAAATGACATTTGTGATGTGTGGTGTGTGTGTGAGGTGCGTTTCACAGACCATCAGCGTGTTCAAAGGGCAATGCAACTAACTACCTTTAGGCACATGATATGGCCAAAAGCCTGTGGTCAAATGACCATCACACTCATCTTCTAGTCTTCCCCTAAACCGTTGCCATGAAGTTTAAAGCACACAGGTGAACAGAATGTCTAATGTATGCTGTAGCTTTACAATCTCCCTTCACTAAGAGTCCCAAACCTGTTCCAGCACGACCCAAAGTAAGCCCCATGAAGGCGTGGTGTGTGAGGGTTGGAGTGGAAGAACACGAGTGTCCTGCACAGATCCTTGACCTCAACCCCACTGAACACGTTTTGGGGTGACTGGAACACTGACTGCACCCCAAACCTCCTCAACTTCAGTAATTCTTGGAACTCACTAAAGCTCTTGTAAAAAAAAACTACTTTAAAGAAGAGTAGAGCTTATCGTAACAAAGGAGGGAAAGAATCTGGAAAGAGACGTTCCGCAAGTACATAGAAGTGTGATGGTCAGGTGTCCACATACTTTTGTCCAGACAGTGTACTATATTTACACAGACACAAAACTATTTTTTTAAACAAATTAAAAGGTTTTAAAACATGTGGATGTTGTGAATAGTTAAATATACACATCATGTTGTAAATATTTATGTAATTTAAATATTACAGTATGATACTATGAACAGATAATGAAACATAGGATGGAATGTGTGACCTCCACCTCCTCCATGATGAGCCTCATATGTACAGGAGACAAAGCTCCAACCCTTTCTCTATCTTCTTCACCTTTTGTGTGTGTGGGCGGCTGTGGCTTAGTCGGTAGAGCGGGTTGTCCACTAATCCACTAATCGTAGGGTTGGTGGTTCGAATCCCGGCCCGAAGTGAAGCAAGGCACTGAACTCTAAGTTGCCCCCGATGGCAAGCTAGCACCTTGCATGACAGCTCTGCTACCATTGGTGTGTGAGTGTGTCTCATTTGTAAGTCGCTTTGGATAAAAGCGTCTGGTAAATGTGTGTGTCATGTCGACATTTTTATCCAGTGCTGAAATACTCCACACGAGAGGATGGAATGTGTGAAATACAGGAAAGTCATTAAAACCAGAAATCCAGCTGGGTCTTCCGCGTTAGGAACGTCATGACAGGTCTCATGACCTCTCTCTTTAACACAACATCAACTTACCAGCTTAGCTTGCCATTTCCGCCTCCCGTATACCTAACTACTGATCATCATGATTTAATACAAATACAATTAAAAGCTGTATTATTATTATTATTATTATTTTAAAGATAAAAACCCTATCGAAAACTGACCGCCTCTAATGCTTTTTGAAATAAAATTAAACAAGTCATGACGTTAAAGCATTTACAAGCGTGAGCTCTTTCCCCCGTTGCACTTCCGTCGCGCGTCGTGACGTCACGAGACGGACGAGTAGCGTGACTTGTTTGACAGCTGTCTTTCTCTTGTGATTGGTTGGTTTGCGAGAGGGCGTTGCTATGCCTCCTTGCTAGTGGAATCGTGTTCATTTCAGAAGTCATCATGGCGCTCGCTTTCTCACATCAAGGTAAGAGGCGGTGTTTGATTAATTCTCAGCGATGTCCTTTGCATTTAAATGATCCGAGTAAACCGATGTGCGCGTCGTCATCGACACAAAGTGGACGTGATGAGGATATTTCAACACGCAGGCTTTTAGGCTGGATCTTGCTTGGCCCTATTTTCTTTGAAGTGTAAGCTAAGTTGCTAAGCTAGCCTGTAGATAAGTGTAGAGCCGGCTGAGCTGAGTAGAGATTTCAACAACAATAAATAAATAAACAAACAAGCAAATATCAAACTTCAGACACGTTCTAACGCCCGGAATTGTGTGAGCGTCATGGCATACTATTTACACGTTTCACATCCTAATTGCGTGTGTGTGTGGTGGGTTGGAGAGAGGTTATAATGCTTTAAAGTCACGCAGTTCCCTAATCTTTAACAGACCATTTGGAGTAGGAGTGCTATATGGTGCAGAGATAAGAAGAAAAACACCCCAGTTCCCTCCCCACTTTCCCCTTTACTGGAATTAAAGGCTGTGAGGTTTTTGTTTGTTTTTCATAATCAGTTCATGTATTCATGTCAGTTCATGTATTCCTCCCCGGAGAAAACAGACGCTTGTGGATGAGGATTGTTGTCTGATGGTTACAGCCGAAGCCTTTCCTCATTCCACACCGTTGTATAATACAATCTCATTTCTGCTTAAATATGACTTAAAACATTAGATTTTCACACAAGTCATAAACGTAGGCAGCGAGAACCCAGTTAAACAAACGAGGCAAAAAAAATACACTTATTCATTTATTTATCCAGGAAAATGATCCAGTATTACATGTCTGTGGAGGGGTAGAAGTATGTGAACGGTTAGGATTAGCAGTTAATTTGAAGGTGAGATTAGAGTCAGGTGTTTGTAATGACTGGCATGATGATCAGGTGTGAGGGAGTGAGAGAGAGCCCTGTTTTTATTAAAGAACAGGCGTCTGTCAGAGTCGGATCTACACCACACTTGTTTGTGGAAGTGTATCTTGGAACGAACAAAGGAGATTTCTGAAGACCTCAGAGAAAGAGTTGTTGAAACTCATCTGGCTGGAAAAGGTTAAATAACAACGTCTAAAGAGTTTGGACTCCAATAAACAGTCAGACAGACTGTATACAAATGGAAGTTTAAGACAATTGTTCCCCTCCCCAGGAGTGGAGACCAACAAAGATCACTCCAAGAGCAATATGTGTAATAGTACATGATGTCCCGAGGAACCCTGGATATCTTTTAACCAATTAAAGGCCTTTCTCACATTGACTAATGTTTATTAGGCCACCATCAGGAGAACACTGAACAATAGTGTTGTGCATGGCAGAGTTACAAGGAGAAAGCCACTGTTTTCCAAAAAGAACATTGCTGCCCCTCTGTATTTTGTTAAAGATGGACGAACAAGAAGGCTCATTTAAACAAAAAAGTTCTACTTTGGTCCCCTCCGTCCACAGAACATTTGAGAAATGTTCTGTGGACGGAGGAGCCCAAAGTAGAACTTTTTGGTTTAAATGAGAAGTGTTCTGTTTGGAGAAAGGAAAACACTGCATTGCAGCATAAGAACTTTATCTCATCTGTGAAACGTGGTGGTGGTAGTATCATGGTTTAAACCTGTTTGCTGCATCTGGCCCAGGATGATGTGCCATCATTGATAGAACAATGATTTCTGCAGTATACCAGCGAATACTAAAGGAAAATGTCAGGATATCTTTCTGGGAACTGAATCTCAAGTGAAAGTCATGTAGTAAGATAACAACCCTAACCACACAAGTCATTCTACTAAAGAATATTTAAAGAAGAATGACGTTAATGTTTTGGAATGACCAAGTCAAAGTCCTGACCTTAATCCAGTAGAAATGTTGTGGACGAATCTGAAGCGTGCAGTTCATGTGAGGAAACCCACCAACATCCCAGAGTTGAAGCTGTTCTTACTGAGGAACGGGATAAAATTCCTCCAAACCGATGTGCAGGATTGATCAACAGTTACTGCACAAGCAGGTCACCAGATACTGTATACAGATTTGCATACTTTTACCACTCCCAGATATGTAGTATTGGATCATTTTCCTCAATAAGTAAATGACCACGTATAATAATTTGGTTTAATCAGATTCTCTTTATCTACTTTTAGGACTTGTGTGAAAGTCTGATGATGTTTTAGCACTACTGTACAAAAACACTCTGATGCTGGCTTAGAAGCAAGAGAAATCATGTCAGTGACTAAGGCATAAATGTGACTCGTCCCTGCAGTCCTACTACTAGCTCAAACTACAACGAGAGATGATGTTGGAGCACCAGTCCACAGTCAAACACTCCTGTACCTCTACTCCAACAATTGCACAATCCAGATACATGTTAAGAACCACCCCAATATTTAAGCATGCTTTCCTCTGTGTCTGTGTGTCACTTGGCAACCATTCTGAGAACTACATTGCTTGGTGACCTTCTTGTAGTTTCTTCTTCAAAGACAAAGCATGGCATAAATAATGCCCCTCAGTCATGTTTATTCACATACACCTCTTCATCACTGCAGGTCCTGGCAGCCCGACTGAGCAATACGACAGAGTAAATATGCACAATATGGCCAAAAAGTTTGTGGACACTAGGGACGTGCGATACAGACTTAAAACTAGATCACGGTTTTTAATGTTTTGTGATAATGATATAAATGACAATATGAAAAGGGTAAAGTTTTTATAATACAAACACTGAAACTTAATCCTGACCATCATCAGATACGAAACGATACCAATCAGGTAGGCTAAAAAACAGAATATGAATTTTATTCGCAAATTAAAATTCTAGTGAGAATCCAAACACCAACCGCTGGAGAAATGAACAGAAATGTTGTATCCTTTTAAATATAATAATAATTTAATAATTTATCAATTTGTATAGCGCTTTTTACAATGGTACATTGTCTCAAAGCAGCTTTACAGAAATATCATTTTTACATTTACAAGCGACTTACTAATGAGACCACATTCACACACCAACGGTAGCAGAGCTGCCATGCAAGGTGCTAGCTTGCCATTGGGGGCAACTTAGGGTTCAGTGTCTTGCCCAAGGACACTTCGGCATGGGATCACCCGGGCCGGGATTCGAACCGCCAACCCCACGGTTGGTGGATTAGTGGACAACCCGCTCTACCGACTGAGCCACAGCCGCCCCAAAATGGATTCATTCTTCCTCATCTAAGGTTGGATCTCCGCCCACTGCCATGCTGGTTCTTTCTGCGTGAGATCACACATCACACACCCCCGCCATGGAATGTAAACATGTCATGAACTATGTCGTCAAAATCACGGGTACCAGTATATCATGGACAATATGAGTGGACACCTCACCATCACACTCGTGTGTTGCTACAAACATGGAAGAACAGAATTATCTAGAATGTCTGTGTGTGCTGTAGCATTATAATTTCCAGCATGAGGACGTGGTGTGTGAAGATTGGAGTGGAAGAACTCGAGTGACCTGTACAGAGCCCTGACCTCAACCCCACTCAACATGTTTGGGATAAACTGGAACGCAGACTGCACCCATTCCTCCTCACTAACGCTCTTGTGCTCGCAGCCATGCTCCAAAATGTAGTGGAAATCCTTCCCAGAAGAGTGGAGCTTATTATAACCGTAATGGTGAAGTAAAGTTCGACAAACTTTTCGACATACACAAGTATCACGATACTTGAGGAAAGTTCTGTGATGCACAATATATATCATTGTGTGTGTTTGTGTGTGTGTGTTTAATTTAGGTTGCAAACTAAGGTTGCTTAAAAATCAATCAAATTTAACAAAGAACTGTTAAACTGAGGTGGTTGCTGCTTTTATTTCATGTCTACAAAAATAAAATAAATCTGTAATAGAAATGCACAAATTTAAAAATAGTGTTAAATAAATCAAATCAACAGCTTCCGTTCCATTATTAAAATAGTTCAAAAATAATAAAGAAATAATACACTTTTTTTTTTTTTTTTTTTTTAGCAAAGTGTATCATGATGTCGTTTCTCATGATCTCAATATTATTTCGTACTTTCTCAGCACTAATGGAGATCAGATCTTGGACGTTACTGATACGGCATGAATAGCCACTTATTGCAGCTTCGTATTCTTCTGTGTCTCTGTCTTGCATCTTTTTGTTGCCGAATAATCCCCTTTAAACATTTGTTAACATGAAGTAATATGATGGATGCCGAAAAACGAATCCTTACATTAAAGTTTTATTTTTGAAAGACGTATACGCCGGCCCTGCACGGACGTTTACTTTTCAGCACGGGTGATGTTTATGTACACAAGTTTCCTCTTTTGTTGATTTTGTAAGCTCTATGTTGTTGGAGATTTGATCATCACCGTTCCTGAAAGATTGTCTTTGCAGAAAAGGAGCCACTTTGGCTGTTTTTCCACAGATTATTGTCAACATCATAATGACTACCTCTGCTCTTGTTATGATGATGATTACCTCAGGTAAAGTTGCTCCGAAACCTGCTCCAAGCCCACACATGTCTTACAGTGCCATGACAGAAGGGGGAAATCTGTCTGACCTAGGGTAATAGTCCATTCTCATTCTACATTCTGGAAGTCCTGCTGAATCGGCACATTTCAGCTGGTGTTGAAAAAAGTGCTGTTTTATTTTGAAAGGCAACAGCTGAGAACTAGAAAGTTCCTAACCGGTGTGAAATCGGTCATTTTGGTTCATTTGCTGCTTGATTTAGTTTCACGCTGCACATAATTAAACAAACCAAATTGCAAAAACCTGTTGACTGAGGAGCGTGTAGGGCTGAAAACGTGGCTACTCATCCAGTGCTTTTCATTCGCTGGTTAGAAATACGGCAGGAAAAGTTGAACAAGGATTAACCAAGTGGTTAGCATGTTTGCCTCGCCCCTTCGGGGTTTGATACCCTTCTCTGCCCTGCGTGCATGGAGTCTGCATGGTCTCCTCATGCTTCGGGGTTTCCTTCACGTACTCCGGTTCCCTCCTCCAGTCCAAAGACATGCGTTGTAGGCTGATGAACATTTCCAGGTTCAGGCTCCCTGAGACCCTGTATAGGAGGAGTGGAATGGATGGGTGGATGGATAGTTTCAGATATTTTATTTATGCGCTCACAATTTATGTTCTTCTGCAGAACTTCAGCTATGTCATTTGGGATCAGTTTAGCATAAGACCGTGACAGACGCAGTCCAGCTCGTTCAGACGCTTTCATATATGAAGTGTTTTTAGTCCATATAAATCGAACCCCAGTGTGTTTTCTTCTTTGCTGTGGTTTGTTTGCACAGGTGAGAACGCAGCATTTCGACTCGGGTGTGGACAAACACAACCGGATCATGTGAGCGAGGTGATCTCTATACGATTCTGAATGAACTCTAACATGGTTCTCTTGCAGAAAGCAAATGGATGCTGAATCATGTTCATGTACGTGTTCTCCATGCTCAGTTCCTTCAAAGCGCTTTTGCACCTATTATTCCGGTTCCTGAGTCCGAATCAGAGCAAAATTGATGTAAAGCTCCTTCATTTCTTGGTCTTAAATACGATGACAGAAAAAAGTAAACATACATTACTAAAAAAAGTAAACATATTATAACGTATATTACTAGATGATTACAGGAACGACTAGTTTAAATCATTTTGTGCAACACATCCACTGTTTATTTACTTGTTTTGTTTCAGTCCAAATCTCCAGAGCGCATTGCTGCACTGCAGCTCTGTCGTTTTGTCTCAGTTTAGCAGCTCATGTCTATAGTAAAACGTCGTCCGCAACCCAAAACAGATGGAACGCTCAGTCCACTTCCTGTTTTTGTGCCGGTTCAGGATCACTTTCTCACTGAGAGAGAACCGCATTAGACTTCAGCTGGAATTGTAGCACAACCTCATGGAGATGATCTCGGGTTGCTTTGCTTTTCTCACCAAAGAGGGAAACACTGTTGCAGTAATGGAGGAACCAGTCGTATTTTAATGGCATAACATTATTTGAGAAATGTTGACAAATTCCATGCTGGTTAGGAGCAGAATCAAGCACAAAGCTCACAACACCATAGATAGGCTGGTTTTTTTTTTTTTTTTTTTTTTTTGTATAGTTTTTTTGTTGTCTAAAGTTGGTGTATCTTTTTCACACCCCCTGCCCCTTTTCCTCTTTTGTTAAATATGGTCCTCCTGCGTTTCTAATATGTGGTGTAATGTGCCAGCAGTAGCATATCTATTTATTTATTTATTTTTTGCAGATCACCCGTTTGGCCATTTGATTGACACCTTACCCAGTGAGAAAAATGATGCCAGAAAATATTTCAATCCTCGGAAGCTTGGAGATCCTAAGTATGGTGAGTACAGTGATGAAAACAAGACTATATCTTTGCCAGGCTTCTTCCATGTTCCAGGAAGTCGGCCGATGTGCAACACACCCATGACTGATTGATTAATTTGAAGGTAGACCATAGCTTGGAGTGTGTGGCGCTGTCTGGAAATGTTCCAGTCATGAGAATTTTTCTCGACACTGTTAATCTCTAGCTGATTTATATGAAAACATTAGAAAGAGTGTACTTTCATCATTTCCACTGCTTGAAAATTTGATGTTTTCAGCAATAAATAAAGCTCAGAGGATGTATGGAATAGGAATATTATACAGTGCCCTTCAGAATTATTGGCACCCTTTATTAAAAATAAATGAACAGACATGAACTCGAATGGCGCAGCAGAAAAAGTTCACCCTGTTCTCACGAGTTTGAATCCCGAAGATGTCACGGCACACACAATTGGCTCTGTTCTCTATGTGCGAGGAGCATACTCTTTCTCCCCTGTTCGTCACCACGACAATCGTGGATGCGGAAGATGAGAAATGGCGCTTTCTTACACTACAGAGAGATGTAGAGGTTGCCTTCGACGTGTCTCATTGGAAGCTGAGAATTGGCTAGTGGGTGGGATTGACAAGACCAAAGTGGGGAGGGGGAAAGAAGAACAGACACGCTAGTATAAAATAAACATTACATACAATTTCCATACAGTAGTGCTGGACAATTAATCGAATATCCATTCAATTCAATTTTATTTGTATAGCGCTTTTTACAATAGACATTGTCACAAAGCAGCTTTACAGGATTATAAACACAGTACACACACAGTAAAAATGAGTAATTATCCCAAACTGAGAAAGACACTGAGTGGCGACAATGGCAAGGAAAAACTCCC
>JAFFST010006104.1:31324-44806 GCA_022414735.1 Noturus placidus
GCGGTTATGCGCTAAAAATATGCAGCTGAATTTTTATCCACTCTCTACGAGTAGTTTCTTTATGTGCACGTCATTATATATGATGCAGTTCTACCAAAGCAGTGTTCGATTCTGACCAGTCTATATTAACAGTTTCTATAGGAACCGATGGTTCACAGGGGACGTCCATGTTCTCTGTAAGGAGGCGTTTATTTAACATTGTTACCGGAGATTCCTTCGTTAAATCAGCGCTTTTCTGAGATCAGGACCATTTATTGAATTCAGTTTTATTTATAGCGTGCTTTTGTCGCAGAAATCTGTATATAGATTTATATTTGACTCTAACGAGCAAACCAGAGGTGACTGAGGCAAGGGGGGGGGGGCACCCTGAGACGACACGAGGGAGAGGAACCTCTTCTGGGTGACACCAAATAGTGCGATTTATGAGCCATTACTCATAATCACAGCTAAGAGAGTGCTACGTGTAAAAGATGTTGAAAAGATCTCAAGTACGATCCTAAGTACCTGTAAGCTCAGGGTCGTATCATCTATTTATTTATTTATTTCATTTTGGTTTTCTTTATTTATTTTTTTTCCCTTTTTTTTTTTTTTTTTTGCTTCTTTTGAGTTTTCACTTTTAAGTTTTGGAAAAGTTCTTTTTTTTTTTTTTTTCCTCTTTCCTCTAACCCCAGGACAGTTTAGGAGGAAACAGTCGGACCGCCATGGTAGCCACGGTGAGTCCAGCCGCCGATAACTACGACGAGACTCTGTCCACATTGCGCTACGCCGACCGTGCCAAGAGCATCGTGAACCATGCTGTCGTGAACGAGGATCCTAATGCTAGGATTATCCGAGAGCTGAGGGAGGAGGTGGAGAAGCTCCGGGATCAGCTCACACAAGCAGAGGTATGCTTAGAAATATGCAAACAGAATCCTAAAATAAACAGGTTCATATACATAAATGTGTGTGTGTGTGTGTGTTTCCTCAGTCCATGAAAGCTCCGGAGCTGAAGGATAGGCTGCAGGAGTCTGAGAAATTGATCCAGGAGATGACTGTCACCTGGGAGGAGAAACTGAGGAAGACCGAGGAGGTTGCTCAGGTAACCTGTAAAGGTGTACTGCGCTCTGCCTCGCCAATACCTCTGCATTTGATACGGATTATAAAATGGCAACTTGGGTAAAATGAAGTTACTATTTCTTTGTTCAGGAGAGGCAGAAGCAGCTGGAGAGTCTGGGCATCTCTCTGCAGTCATCAGGGATCCGTGTGGGAGAGGATAAATGCTTCCTGGTCAACCTCAACGCTGACCCCGCCCTCAACGAACTGCTGGTTTACTACTTAAAGGTACACATACCCTGGATTTCTGTGTGAAATATTGACAAATGATCACCTTTTGTATGATTGTCTTTGAACCTGCATTGTCACGTTTTCTGCATTATTGCATTGACGCGACATTTGCCATAAGGAAGATAAATGAATTCCGGTGTGTTTACAGTTGCAAACTGACTTTGTTGGGTGACTTTCCAGTGCCTACATGTGCGTCAACGGAATATCTTCCTTACTGTGTATTAAAATGAGTGGGGCTGATCTGTATAAATATAGGAAATGTACAGGAAACTACTTTGTTGCTTAAACCTAACCTTAATTATTTTATCTGGAGTTGACGTGTTCTTGTTGTTTACAGGAACACACGATGGTGGGCTCAGCCGACTCACAGGACATCCAGCTGTGCGGTATGGGCATCCAGGCCGAGCACTGTGTCATCAACATCACCCTCGAGGGTGCGGTTTTCCTCAATCCGTACAAGAATTCCAGGTATTTCTGTCTTCAGAGTAAAACTTGCTGTTTTAACTACAAACAGACTGAAATGGGGCTAAACCGAATGAAGTATTTGGTGTGATGTTGATTTGCTGATGTGTTCTCGTAGGACGTGTGTGAACGGCTCTCCGGTTACGAGCCAGCAGCAGCTTCACCATGGCGACCGCATACTGTGGGGCAACAACCACTTTTTCAGGTCAGAGTCATCACCACTGCAAAGGAATTGGAGCATGTTTGAATCAATGTTTTTTTTTATATATATATATATATATAATATTTTAACGGTCTTTTGCCCTCCAGAATAAACCTTCCGAAGCGGCGCCTTCGGCCTCCGGCAGATGAGGAGGAAGGGGAGGGCGGTAACATGAAGAACAGCAACAGCAGTGAGCAGCTGGACGCAGACGGAGACACGGCCAGCGAAGTTTCCAGCGAAGTCAGCTTCAGCTACGAGTTCGCGCAGACGGAGGTCATGATGAAGGCGCTGGGGAGCAACGGTGAGTCTAAAACTGAGTAATAATAAACAGTGCGTCCAAACAAGTTCCCGGAAAAAGGTTTAGGGACAAAACGTTGAGCTCTTGCTTGGTTACTAGATGTGGTTTTCTGCCATCGTAGCCCGTTCTGTCTCACGTCTCGTACATTTCTGAGATGCTTTTCCGCTTACCACGGTTGTAAAGAGTGTCTATTTGAGTTTATATTCGAAAGTGTATAAATCTCTATCACAATAATGTCTAATGATCCTTCAGATCGGTCATAATGACACTCTCATAATGACACCTACCTGTCTCTCTCTCTCTCTGTCTCTCAGATCCCATGCAGGCCGTGCTGCAGAGTCTTGAGCGACAGCATGAGGAGGAGAAGCGCACGGCCCTGGAGCGCCAGCGGCTGATGTATGAGCAGGAGCTGCAGCAGCTGCGCAGACGGCTCACCCCTGAACGGCAGAGCACACAGACCCAACAGCAATACCGCAGCATGGAGAGACTCAGCCTGGGCGGGGCATCGTCGTCTTCTCGTCTGCGCCAGTGGAGTGAGGAAAGGTAAAGTGTATACCGAAGTTTTTATTTATTTTTATTTCATTTCATTTTTTTAATATACAGAAACCAATTTCAGACTCGGTTACACACTTTTTTTTCTCGTTGGTTTAGATATTACTGATGATCAATATCTTAATAATATATTAAGTTATTCAAATAGATATGTTTATATCTTGATGCGTCACCATTTTTGATTTCTAAACCAGACGTTATAATGACTCGTAATTGAGTCATTAGTAGTCATTATTCACTGCTAGACTATAGAGTTTGGTTAAGCACTGACGCATGCGTCCAGAATCGTAGTTCTAATCGTCACCTGAATGAGGATGGACAGGAAGGAATCACGATGATGTATTTGTCAATCCGGTCAATATCCGACGGCTACAGGGAGGCGGTGCTGACACGGAGTTTGCGGAAACTTCGGGAGCAGATCGTAAAAGCCAACCTGCTGGTGCAGGAGGCAAGCTTCATCGCAGAGGAACTGGACAAGAAAACCGAGTACAGAGTCACTCTGCAGATTCCTGCTGCTAACCTCAACGCCAACAGGAAGGTAACTCCCCTCCACCCTCAACCATGCTGAGTGTGCAGGTATTATCCCTTACGCTCACAATAGCAAGCATCGCCGTGATTGATGATTCACTTCAAACGGATTTCCTTCCGGCGAATAAGGGTAGGCGATATTACAGGCAAGATATCGTTTTATTCAGATTTAGATAAAGTAGGTAACAAATCCTGAAATAAATCCACGGTATGTCATTTCAGAGTTTTTTATTTATTATTATTATTTTTTTTTATAAAGGTAAGGTTTTTAAATATGTTCTCTTTAGGTATTCTTGTATTCTCTGCACTCACACGGCATCCCCGAATGTAAATCACATCATATTATTTACGTTCACAAAACCACATAACGTACCGTAGAAAGTTCTTGAAAAATGTCAGGAATTTTCCCTTCAGGAAAGAGCAAGAACTCTTCTTGGAATTGTCTGACGTCCTTCTCAACTTTGGTTGCACTCTCAGACATTGATGGAATAACGTACAGATTATATACATTAAAGGTTAAAAATGTAAACAAAAAACCCCACTATTTTTGTATACCTAGGATCTTAGTTAGGTTTCATCTTTGCTGTTTTGGATCTGAGCATTTTCTGTGAATTCTGTGTACAAATACGCCACCTGGATTCTCAAATACAGCCACGGCGACATCCTCACGCGTACGCACACACGCGCACTGTACCACACCATGCCGTACTACATCTCCTCCGTTTGTGTCCTCGTAGCGCGACGCCGTGCTAAGCGAACCTGCTGTCCAGGTGAGGCGGAAAGGTAAAGGCAAGCAGATCTGGGCTCTGGAGAAGATGGAGAACAGACTGGTGGACATGAGAGAGCTCTATCAGGAGTGGAAGGACTATGACGAGGATAATCCCGTACGTCCTTTATGACAGGAACATCGTCGTCAGCATCAGAATCTCTGCGACGATGGCATCATTTTAATCATCGTGTTCTCTCGTATACCTCGCAGGTGATGCGTTCATACTTCAAAAGAGCAGACCCTTTCTTCGACGAGCAAGTCAATCACAGTCTGATCGGAGTGGCTAACGTCTTCCTGTCCTGTTTGTTTTATGATGTGAAGCTGCAGTACGCCGTGCCCATCATTAACCAGAAAGGAGAGGTACAGAGTGCCGATGCTCACATTCATTGTTGTTGTTGTTGTTATTATTAATAATTAATCTATTGGTTGTGTGTGTTTTTCAGGTGGCAGGACGGCTGCATGTCGAGCTCGTGCGCGTTGCTGGAGGTGTAGAGGACAGCATGGCTGGAGGGGAAGACGGGGACAGCAGTCCTGAAGGAGATCCACTTGAGCGCAAGCTCGTCTGTACGGTAGGCATTAAATTAACGTCATGACGTGAGATTCATGATCTTCATAGCTTCTGTACAAAACCAGTGCAGCACACCTCAGACACCAGAAGTGTTTCAGATGATCAGGCGACATTTAGTAAGCAGGATGCGAACAGATTTAGATACATTTACACAAGCATTGTGATCTTATTGATAATGTTTGAGTCCTACGCTCACTCCTGAGATTGTGTTGTGTAAATTTTACACGAACGGAGACTCTAATGTAATTGACCAAGTCATATAATTAGTAATGATTCGCTGAATGTTTTTAAATATGTACATGGATCACTCTCTCAGGTTAAAACCACATATTTATTTCAGTTCAATTTGGCTCTGAAAACATTTACACAGAACCTTATTCGAAACTAATAATAGTGTGTAGTTTATTTTTGGCCAGAGTGCTTCTTTAATGTCTGAGTAGTCATTGAAGACGCTCTCTTACCTGACTGGCTTTATATGTTCTCTACACGGCTATGTATTTAGTTTGTTTGTTGCGCTCGATGAGATTTTTCATAATTTTTTTTTGCCACCTCCGTTCCTGTGTCTCAAACAGATTAAGATCCTGCAGGCTACAGGCCTCCCCCAGTACCTGTCCAACTTCGTTTTCTGTCAGTACTCGTTCTGGGACCAGGCCGAGCCCATCATCGTGGCTCCCGAGGTGGACCCGTCTGCCTCGTCTCCCTGCAGCGGAGACCCTCACTGCATGGTGGTTTTCGACAGCTGTAAGGTGAGAATTGGCGGATCTGTTACCGTGCGCTTTCTCATCAAAAACATCACCAACAGGTCTGGTTTGAAAAAGGAGCTCCTTCGTGAGAAGACGATAATTGGAGTCATGTTGAAACTTGATGGTGGGGAGGAAAAACCGCTGCTACAGCAGCTTCAACAGCGAACGAATGTGCAAATCAAAAAAATTATTATAATTGAGTGTAAAGATTAATCATACTGATAAGGCTGCTAGCACAAAGAGAAAGTAAAGTAAGACTGTAGTAGTTGAACAGTTGCAGGTGTCACAGGTAACTTAAGCTGCTTTCCCTCCGAAAAAAGGAACCAGGCTGAGTTTAAGTTCCTTGGCCATAGTTCCTAAAACCAGAGGTAGGTACTTTCAGGTTTAGGTTGCTTTTCTGAAAAGCGTCCATTGCTCAAATAGTCTCTTACATACCATTTAAAAACAAAACAAAGAACCCAACCCATTTGTAGCTAACAATTAATCAGTAAGGTGTGATTTATGATAGTTAATACAATAATCTTTTTTTAATTCCTAATGAATCAAAATTAGACTGCAGATGTGAGAACAAGAGCATTAATATAAACCAAAAGCTGCTGTTACAGAAAACTAATCAACAAATAACTTTTTTCCCCAAATATGCCTAGGGATATAACCGTGTGTGTGTGTGTGTGTGTTAGGAGCTGGCAGTGGCAGTAACAGAGGATTTCATCGAGTATCTAACGGAGGGAGCGCTGGCTATTGAGGTGTTTGGCCACAGGCAAGCCGATCCAGGCAGGAACCTGGCCCTGTGGGACCTCAGCATTATTCAGGCCAAGACTCGCACACTGCGCGACAGGTGAGCCACAATGAAAACCACTTCCTCCGATATAACACACCGTACACAAACCGCCCACACGGAACAGAAGGGCAGCCTCGGATAAGTTTACAGTCCAGCGATTCATATTTTGTGGCATTCTCTAGCTCCTCTGGCTCAGGGCCACCATTTTTTATTATTTTTTTTCCCCTTCTTCATACAATACAGACCTAGTACAATACAATAAACAGCGTGCACTGCAATGCAGCACAATGCACAGCACAATCCTTATTAATCCACTTGAGTGCTTCAGAAAGTGCGTGTGTATCAGTTACGTACGCTTCTTTCACTCCCGGACCAGATGGAGCGAGGTGACTCGAAAGCTGGAGATATGGGTGCAGATCCTGGAGCTGAATGAGAACGGGGAGTATGTGGCCGTGGAGGTGGTGCCAGCCGGAGATGTTCGCACAGGGGGCGTCTTTCAGCTGCGACAGGTAGCGTTAACCCCCAAACGTGTCTTTTTAAACTTTTGAAATGCCCAAGAACGATGTCTACATCTTCATCATTTTTAAAAGTGCCCAAGGTTGATGAATATGCAGAATATGCCATATGCCATTTCCAACAGCTGAGTGTTAGTAAACTAGCTAGTTTTTGTCAAGTTATTATTTATATAAAAGAAGCCAAACTTGTAAAACTATAATGTTACCATAACAGCCTCACTTCTGGGTTTACTGTTTCTGGGTACCCTGTCATCGTATAATATGTATATCATCCAAGCTTATTTTAATTGGTGAATGGTAAATGGCGCATTTATATAGCGCTTTTATCCAAAGCGCTTTACACTGTGTCTTATTCACCCATTCACACACACAGTCACACACCCTTGGTAGCAGAGCTGCCATGCAAGGTGCTAACTTGCCATCGGGGGCAACTTAGGGTTCAGTGTCTTGCCCAAGGACACTTCGGCATGTGGCGTCATCCGGGCCGGGATTCGAACCACCAACCCTACGATTAGTGGACAACCCGCTCTACCGACTGAGCTCACAGCCGACCCCGATTTTGTGACATCACAAGCTGTTTGTGTATTTAAAAAGGAAAAAATAAAAATTTGAAGTAAAGTTGAAACATCTTTAAACTTTCTTCATGTGCTCCATGTAAAAGTGTGTTATATTTGGTGTGTGTTGCAGGGTCAGTCTCGGCGGGTGCAGGTGGAGGTGCGTTCGGTGCAGGACTCTGGCACTATGCCACTGATAGCCGAGATCATTCTGAGCGTGTCCATCGGGTGTGTGGAGATCAGACAGGTCCGCCCCGCTAAAGGCAACGATTCGCAACAGGTGCAATACAAAACCTTATTTACTTCCAAGGAAAATTCCGTTTACTCATTTAGCAGAGTCTTTCCTTCCGAACGGCTGCCAAGTCGTTTACGATGGCTTTAACGGGTCGTTTTCTTATTTCTTAGCTGGAAGGGGATGAAATGGACAGCTATCAGGTACGGCGGTTTGCAATATTACATTTTTATCGAGTCTGCTTCCTCTGGCGAGGTTAATAATTAACTGTTCGATCACAGGAGCGAGACCTGGAGAGGCTGAGACGCCAGTGGCTGGCCGCTCTCACTAAGAGACAGCAATACCTGGACGAGCATCTCCAGAGTCTGGTCAGCAAAACAGGTAGAGTTTATCCCTGCTGCTGCGCTCTCATGATCTGCTTCAGTTCAGAGTCAAACATTTAAAAAAAAAAAAATCAAGAAGTTGCGAAGAGCTCGGAATCTGAGCCAGGCAGAGCGGGTCCTGACTTTTTAGGGATAAACCATTCGACAAACCAATCAAATAAAAATGAAGAAAGTCTGGAGAGCGGAGTCAGGTTTGACATAAAAGGAAAATCGTGGCTGAAATATTCAGGATACGAATCGGACGGATTTGTGTTGATCAAACGGCAGTATTGAGGAAAGTACTGTAAGATTGTCAGATTGTTTTTAAGCTGCATATCCGGTTAATCTGATTTAAATGTGATTCCTGCGTGTGATCAGATAAATCTGAGGATGATGTGGAGCGCGAAGCTCAGCTACTCGAGTGCCGTCTGACTCTCACCGAGGAGAGGAATGCGGTGATGGTGCCCTCTGCTGGTAGCGGCATCCCAGGAGCTCCTGCAGAGTGGTAAGGCTTCAGTTTAGAGTTTTTAATATTTAATGTTTTCCGTCGTCTTTATTATAATGCATCCTGTTATCTATCCTGCAGTGTTGATGAAGTGATTATAATAAATCAAGAACATGACAAGCAACAAATATGTAAATTCATTGACCATTTCCTACATCATTAACACTTACTTGGGGCGGGGTTCAAAAGGTTAAGTAATTTTGTCATGGTTTAAAATGTTTTTTTTTTGTCGTTGCTGTTGTGGATACTGCCATGTCGGTGATGATGATATTTTTGTCTTGGCAGGGTACCGGTGCCTGGAATGGAAACTCACATTCCAGTCCTCTTCCTTGACCTGAGTGGTATGTTAACTCGAACGTGTTAGAAATGCCAGAACTCCAGTTTTGGTCACTGTTTAAAAACCCCTTATAATATAAATATATATATATATTTTTTTCTTTCTTTCCATTCACTTTTTGTCTGCTTCAGCTGAGGATTTCAGCTCCCAAGAAAACCTGGAGAGCCCGGAAGCCGGTGGCTGGGACGCCATGTTGAGCGGAGAGGACGAGGACGACTTCTTTGATCTGCAGATCGTCAAGCACTACGATGGAGAGGTGAGGGGTCAGCATTTAAGGTTCTGTTACCAACCGTAATGGTTTTAGAATAATAATTATAATAATAACGGTGAGTTACTGATAGGAGTGTTTGAAAATGATTTATTTATTTTTAGCCTACTCAATTCAACAGCCAATCAGAGGACTCTCTGACTCTGATCTAACACACTCAATTAAACAAGTACCAACATTTCAGGAAGTTACCGTATGGCTGACACGCTTCAGTTGATCTTACCAGTGCTAACCCCGATCGGTTCTGTTTCGCTGCAGGTGAAAGCCGAGGCCTCCTGGGACTCCACGGTTCACGAGTGTCCTCAGTTGAGTCGAGGTGGAGCTTCAGACCAGAGGGTCTACCTGACTGTACGCACAGTGGTACAGCTCAGCCACCCGGCAGAGATGAAGCTCGTCCTGCGCAAACGCATCTGCGTGAATCTAGCGGGACGACAGGTCAAAGCGCACTCTCGATTCTCTTTTAATTAAGAACTCTCCCTGGATGCGATGTGAATGAAGCATAGTTTAGTTTTCTGGGGTTTTTTTTTGTTGCTTGTTTTAAAGGTTAAATATTACAGAGCACCGTCATGATTCTGAAGCTCGTACCCAGAAAAGTGCAGGAATTGAATGCTATTTTTTGCTGATACACATGTTTATCTCTGGGTCAGCAGGGTTTTGCACAGAACATCCTAAAGAGAATGTCGACACGAAGCACCGTGCCTGGCTCCGGCGTGACCTTCGAGGTCGTGTCCAATATCCCAGGGGTAAGCGAGCGCGCACTGACACTAGACTCGTACGCGAGATGGAAAAACCTGCATGCTATTTAATGCCGAATGCGACGGTGTTAATATGCAGGATGCTCAGAGCTCCGAGGACAGGGAGATGCTCGCCCGGATGGCCGCCAACACCGAGAACCCCAAATCATCAGATAACGAGGCGGCCATAGAGAAATACCTGCGCAGTGTCCTGGCTGTCGAAAACATCCTCACGCTGGATCGCCTAAGACAGGTCGATTACTCAATTCTCAAGGCTCATCAACTGGGTTTAATCACGTTTCGTTACAGACCTGTGATGGCGATTCTTAGTGCTGCTGGATGTGTCGTGATGGTTTTGTGTTTTCAGGAGGTGGCTGTGAAGGAGCACTTGACCGGTAAAGGGAAGGGAAGCAGACGGAGTCTCAGCTCGCCCAGCGTGCACAGAGTAAATACGCTAGTGCTTATAGCGAGAACAATCTGAGTTAAATCTTCTAGCAGGAGTTTGGGACTGGCGATACGGACAAATATTCGGATATTAACAGAATTTATGCACATTTTTATAGTGACGTGCATCTTTTTTTTTTTTTTCCCTCAATAGCTATCTGGGAGCAGACAGGATCTGCCTCTAAACTCGAGCCTGGAGGACAACAAGGTGAGCAACCTGCTGTACTTCCTGTTTTCCTTATGATGGCGTGCATTTCTACAAGTCTAAAAACTCTAAAATTTTTTTTTTTTTTTTTTTCTTGTAAAGAATCGATGGGAAAGTCAGCAGGACATCTTCCTGACGGCTCCACAGTTCAGCCGCACGCTGCCTCGGCCCACCAGAGAACCCACGCCGCCACTACAGGGCCAGAGCCCACCCCAAACCCAGGATCCAGAGCAAGGTAAACTGACCACGCCTTTCTCCTCACGAGATCGAGCTTCGCTTCATTTCCATCACCGACTCTTCCTCTACAGCTTCTACTTTCTTTTAATCTAATATACGGCGCTGTATTACATTAACTCTACACTCTACGGTGTGTTTCTAACGCATGTTAATTACACAAGAGCAGTGTGTCCGAATAATCTGAATTTGAACCTTTTGTGAATCATGCTTTAATCTTGTCTAGGTGTACACAGAGGCGAAAGAATTCAGTACTTTGGCGCTAAAGTAAAATTTTGAGATTTTGCTGTTTGAGGTTTCAGGAAAACATTTCTAGACATGTAATTATGGTTCACAGTGTTTTCACACAGATCTGGTTAGTTTCTTTATTTCAGACTTATTTTTTCTAACCCTGAATTGCTATTTCACTTCCTGTCGCCGTACAAACAGATTCTCACTGTATGACTTACCATTTCCCATATTTTTGTCGTGCCCACCTGTGTGTCAATGTGGCCTTCATCTTCTCGCACTCTTTCCCGGTCTGCCTCCGTCACGTCCGTCCTTGTTACCCTGTCTCTGTCTTCTGTGGTCCTCCTCCTGCGTCTCTTCCCCGACCTCCCCTCAGGCCTTTCAGGGCTTGCTGCTTCTTATCTCTCCCCAGTTAAGGCCCTCGTCCCCCAGATGCCCAAGCTACTCAAATCCCTTTTCCCCGCTCGTGAAGACAAGAAGGACCTGCGTCCCTCTCTGCCATCGCAACAGGTACGCAACCATGTCTCTATCGCTTTCTTTTTTCTTTCTTTCTTTCTTTTTATTTAATTTTTATTACATTTTTTAAACAAATCTACTACTTCACATGCATTGAGGCAAGCCTTTGCTCTTTCCGTTCATTTAAAGTACTCTGAACGTACCATTTTACACTGAGGAATATCTGTATACTTTCATCATTTATAAAAAATGAGCCAGGGATTATGGCTGGTCAGGTTAGCTAGCTAGCTAGCGTAAACTAGCATACGTTTTAATATCCGAGTCATATTTAGGGATTTGTCTCAAAATACAAGGATGCTTTAAATGTAGATATGAGTTTTAATTTAGTAGCGGAATGAAACGTGCGGTCCCAGATGTGCCAACGTCTCCTGTTTAGCAGGAGCGTTTATTATTTTTGCAAGGACGGACATCTCGAAACTCGTCTTTTCCATCTAATGTTCATCTGACGGTTTTTATTTTCTTCTTCTCTGCCTGCTAGGATTTTCTCATTAGCAGTATTGACACCACTGATGCCCCAAAAACAACAGAATAATAATAATTTGCTCCTGCACAGTCTGTCTGCAAAACCTGAATCTAGTTATTCTATGAGAACGAACTAAAAAAAAGAAATAATTTTTCGTCCATCCTTCCAGCACGTGCCTCGTATCGTGATGCAAACTAGCAGCAGCCCAGATGAAAGCAGAGTTCGAGTAGAAACGGTGAGTTCCTCAAACCTAGCTGGGAGGTAAGATGTGTGATGAGCGGTGTTGAGTTATTCTCTGCTGTTTTTCATGCCTTCCTCTCAGGTGCCAGTGATCGGGAGGAGTCCTGGCTCGGAGAGACGCTCAGACGGCCCTGACACGTCCGCCCAGGACTCACACGAGCTGCCCCTCAGCCCCATCAGTGAAGGTTCTAGTGGTTATTTCTCCACCAGCATCTCCATCGCAACCCTCTCTGAGGTCTCTGCTTCATCCGGGGACCTTACCCCGAGCCCCAACACTTACGATACGTCCCGGCGGGGCGCAGACGAGTGTGAGGACTCCTTCGTTCCGCCTGCGGTAAAACGCGACACGGAACCTCTGCAGAACCCAAACCCCAAAGACCTACAGTCTTCCGCGCCTCGGATCGGCGTTCCCTGTTCTGACTCCGAAGCAAAACTAGTAACCGTCCCTCCTGTAGTTTCTAAAGCCGCTACAGATTGCACGTTCTCCCTCCAGAGGGTCAAAGCCTCAAACCTGAAGTCGTTCAGCCCCATCCTGCCTGAGATGGAGAAAGGAGAACGAGGCAGGGCGGAGGGCAGCTCTGACGAAACCAGCAGAGACGCTGAAATCCCTCGCTGGCTCAGAGTCGGAGAAAGCATCGTGTTGGGCAATAGTAAGTGTGGCACGGTGCGTTACGTCGGGCACACGGACTTCTCAGAAGGCATCTGGGTCGGCGTGGAGCTCGACATGCTCGCAGGTCAGTCACACGGTGTGTAAAATTTACTTACACACTAATATCCTGGGCAGTATGACTCCATATTCTTGAAGAGAATTATTTAATGCCTACAAAAATACATGTATTTTATTATTATTTATATTTAAATAAAGAAATAAATATTGGAGAGAAAAAATGTGATTAAAAGAAAAGGGAAAAAATAGAAAGGAAGATGTTTTTTTTTTTTTTTTTTAATTTACAACATTAAATATTAAGCACAATTTTTTAGCATCAGTTTGTAGTAATACATTTATATATTTTTTTTAAATAATTAAGATATCACAATATCCATGATATCTCAGAAAAGCAGGTTGTGACATACTTTATCAAGATATGGATATCATATCGTAATATCCCCAGGCCTAGTGGAGTAGATTTAGGATTAGAGATTTCTTACGTATATTAAGAACCTATCGAACTTTTAATTTCTTTTCGTAGCAATGGAGACATTTAACCTTGTGCTAAAACAGCATGCCTGCTAGCTGACTTTTTTCTAATGTGGCCAAAAACTTCATAACTGGTAAGTGTGTGTGTATGTATATATATATGTATGTGTGTGTGTGTATATATATGTGTGTGTGTGTGTGTGTGTGTGTGTGTATATATGTGTGTATATATATATATATATAAAATTTCATTTAAAAATTAGTCATAAAAAATATGACAA
>JAFFST010006104.1:45605-61913 GCA_022414735.1 Noturus placidus
TTAACTGATTTTTTTTAATCCTAAGAACCAACGATTTATGAAGGAAAATCATTGAAATAAACAAGGTTGCCCAAACTTTTGCAGACCACTGTATATATGTATATGTGTGTATATATATGTATATGTGTATATATGTGTGTGTGTGTGTGTGTGTGTGTGTGTGTATATATATGTGTATATATATATATATATAAAATTTCATTTAAAAATTAGTCATAAAAAATATGACAAAATGACCACAGTTATGAGGATTCTGTTCACATTAGATAAGTCAGCTAGCAGGCATGCTGTTTTAGCACAAGTGTGTGTGGGGTCAGGTCTCGAAGTTAAAGCCTGCTCCCTGATCTCTCCGGTTCTTAAAGAAGAAGAATTTAAGTGACGACTTTTTGACTTGTTTTTCCTCCTGCCAGGTAAACACGATGGTACCGTAGGAGGCCGTCAGTATTTCCAATGTAACCCCGGTTACGGAGTCCTCGTGCAGCTGGACCGGGTGAGTCGGTGCGACGCACCCAGACGGCACTCGGAGAACCGGCACAGCGGCGACGTCCTACAGGTCAATGCGAGTTCAGGCCTGACCAATCAGAAAGCCGAGAACCGCAAATCCTGGAGCAACTAAACGCCGTTCCGTCACAAGTACGAACACGAGGATGGAATCAAATTCATGCATTTGTGCTGTATAACCTTGGTGCTCAGTTCTACACGGAGGAGCTTACCTGCTTACACCAGCTTGCGTGACGAGTCGCATCTCAACACTGAATAAACTGTGCGAGTCGAAACTCTGTCATAATGAGGAACCCTGTTCTCCGGGGGTCGATTTATTATTATTATTTTCTTAATTTAAATCCTGCCCTGATTCTCTCCCCGATTATGCATGATTTAATCTTCCTACCCCTTTAGTCAATAATCTGTGCTGAGAATCCCGAACGTGCCTTTGTGATTCAGGTTTTTTATTTAAAATTTTTTTTTTTAAGTCATCCCTTATTCCTTTTTAACACTAGCGATAAAGCCTTCCGTCAGCGTGTGGTCTGATCTCAGGGATCGGTCAGATATAACGGTTGTGTGTAATGTAATAGAGAGCAGGTTCTGCATCAGAAGATGACAAAAGTGTGGGATATATATAAATATAAATAATACTAGGTTTGTAATTTAGAAGGCCTATTCACACCAAACACCAAATGCGTGATGTGTCATGTATGCATTGTTAAAGCTTCATTTTTATGGTTTTTGGACATTTTAGGCATTTCACATCATGTCATCTTGTCAGCGTCGTACTGAAGGGTCGTGGGGTCGTGTTCGAGCTGTACGATGCTTTTATTTTAAAAAATAAACCGTATCGGTGCTCTAGTGGTAAAAGCAAGTCCAAGGTTATGTCTATGGCATTATTTTAGCTCCGATGTCGCTTCGATAGGTTGTCTAATCTAATAGATTAGATCGATTGGAAAAGTAAACGTAGGGCGACTGTTGTCAGTGGTCGTTGTGTTGGGAATAAATCGTTTCCATCTCTTTTTTTTTACACTTTCACGGTGCATCGTGTTTAGTACGAATAGGCCTAAAGACAGGAAGCTGCGTTTTCAATGCGATGTGCTGTATTTATTGCACGCGGGAGAGTAAGAAAAGATGGGATTGCGTTGGGAAAAAAGTGTCGCTCATACGGGGCGAAGACCACTACATACCTCGGAGCATGTAGCACTTAGATCTGAGCGATTTAAGAGAACTGATAAGTCGAACTGGGATGTCGAGGTTTTAATGTCGCACTGGAATTCACAAGGATAGACCTCCAGTTAAGAATGGCTCTTGAGATCATCCATGAAGTTCAGTCTTCCACGAGGATCTTAGAATTTGGTGAAGATGATGATGAGAGGACGGATGAGTTCCTGGCAGTGCCTAAGGCTACACTATATTCATTCGCGTAAAGCGAATAAGTGGAACGAAAGTCATTCCAAGAGCAAACATTCAACGTTTTGCATCGTGAAGAAGTCAGAGACGCACGTACTTCAATATGAAGGAGCACAGATGAACGTTCTCGCACATGGGAGCAGACCAGAAAGATGGGTTATACCATTTGCATTTTAATCCTTACCCTGCGTTCACACTGGCACACGACAGGTCGATCGTGGCGCTCGTACGTCGTCGTGTGGTCCAGCGTCGAGAAACCGCAGTAGCTTTTTATATACAGCTAAAATATCGCACGAGCGAAACCACAGTAAAGGTTTTCGTCCATTTTTTTTTTTTTTTTTTGACCAAACGGGAACGTCGGTCTGAGGAATCACGTCAAGCCGATCGTTTGGATTTGTCGTTATACGGCGTTCGCGTGTAAATGAGAAAATGTCGATTAAAATCTCACTTTGTCGCTCGTTAGTGTGAACGCAGGGTTAAAGTCATTTAATGTGATTTCTTCAGTCGAATGCAATATTGATTTTTATTAAAGTATATTTTAATGATTCTAGATAGCTGTGGAATTTTATTATTTTTTTAAATGAAAGTTATCAATTTAGGAATCCCTTTGAATTAAAACATTGCACATTTTGATTTAGATTAGATCCCAGCCCACTCAGTAGGCTCTAACCGAGGACTCTGTGCTGAAAAAAGCCATGATCTTTTTAACTCCGAAGGGTCAAGAGGTCCCGAGGAAGGGCTAAGATTTCCTTCAAGTAGTATTTATTTTCCTGATTTTATTTTTCTTTGATAACTCCAGAGTCTTCTAACTAATAGAACTGTTTATTGTGTGTGTGTGTGTGTGTGTGTGTTGTCATTGGACACGGCTTCTTCATCTCGTCATTGCACATCGCGAGTATCTTTTTATCGTTTTATTAATCGTGTCTGTGCCTTGTGCATGGAGATATTTGGAAAATTCCGCACACGTTGTTGAGAACGGCGCTGCCCTGATCAGATTGGCAGACGTGCCAAGAGACATGTCGGCGAGAAGAGTACGGTGGTGATTTGCGAATAAGTAACACTTGTCGTATTATGAATCACAAATAAAGATGTCTTAAAAATAAAAATTTGCACATTTACTTTGTTCCCGACTCACTGCGTGTGTTCACACCTTTTGATTTTACATGAGTTTAAACATTTTGCAGCTGCAACTCGTAGAACTTTTGTCTAAGCCCCGCCCCTTTTCGGCGATCAACAGCTGTCTGCTTGGCCCTGCTCCTCAAGATGTTAGAGCAGTGTCTAAACGTTTGTTTCGTACATGTAGCATGGATGTAGTAAGCATGTCTGTTGTGATGAAATTACGGTCTAGTTAATGTCTCACTCACTTTCTCCCCATCTCTCTCTCTCCATCTCTCTCTCTCCATCTCTCTCTCTCTCTCTCTCTCTCCATCTCTCTCTCTCCATCTCTCTCCCTCCCCATCTCTCTCTCTCCATCTCTCTCCCCATATCTCTCTCTCCCCCATCTCTCTCTCTCTCTCTCCCCATCTCTCTCTTAGTAGAACTCTGATTAATGTTCTAAACTATTTCAACGACTCTTATCATATCCAGTGTTGTAAATGTGACTTGTGTTGAGTGTAATGAGTTGTTGCCAGAGAAGCCTCAGAGTTTTATCGTGCAAGTGCAGACAATAAAGGGTTTAAACTACAATTTTCACAGACAAAAATCGTTTAACGTATCGTGCGATGTTAACAAGATCACCATTGATTTGGTGCTGTTGCGACCGAAGATGGCCGACGACAGAGTTCCATCAGAGTGAGAAATTTCTGTCGCTACGACACTTGAATAACATCCAACAACACGAGGAAAGCAAACTTGCAAGTCGGCTAAAATACTATAGTAGCGTAATGCCACAAATTTACATCGAGGAGCGTTTGTGTTTACGCAAGCATCATACCGATTGCATCATACTTAGTCATTCTCCTCAATCGCAGGTCTGTCGTCAGAGAATCTTCATCGTATGATCCGACACGGATCGCACACGTCATCACGCGCGCTCATAGAAATCGCACGAGATTTCTCATTGCGTGATCTTTACGCTGCAATCGTACATCGTGAATCCGTCCAACGTTTCAGCTACTGACATCTGTATTACTGACGCAAAATATTTAATGCTAAAGTGCATTTTACCGATGATCACGGATTTATTGTTGGTTTTCCTGTCGTCTCGTTTCGTATCCTGATCTTTTGTATGTTTTCATATCTGACATGTACCTTTCCTCAAACCTGCCACTGATCCTCAGCATTATTAAATATTAAAGAAAACCACAAAGTGTCCTTTCAGCTCCGTTCCAGCCGGGTTCAGTGACTCCGACTCGGCTAAACGTGCTCCCTCTAACCCCCCTCCCACCCCTTAAAATGGGTTCTTCCACCTCTGTGTGCTCTCTATACCAACTCTCGGCTCCTTTTCCTTCCGTGGGTGTGTGTGCATTCTGAGACTCCAGTCTGAGCACAAGTTTTGGGATTAATTTAATTATTTGTAATTTGATGCTGATATCCAAAGAGTAATCGTGTACAATAATTCATTTATAATTTCTTTTATATCGACTGTACAGTAATCTCTGTGGAAAGGAAAAATAAAAACGACTGATTTATCAAACCGACTGCGTCTCTATCTTTACTAATCGCATCATTGATCACCGGCACTGATGTTCCTCTGAATGTTCTCCAGAATGTTCTTTTCTTTTCTCCTCACACTGTTCTCTCCCCCTCTGACCTTTTCTCTCTTCTTTCTTACTCTTAACATTTTTCTCTCATCTTTTTGTCCTTTCTTTCTTTCCACAAACGTCTTTCATGGTAACTTGGTTTCTTCTTTCACACGTTTCTTTCTGAAAGCAATATCATTTATTTCTCTAATTGTTTGCCACTTTTTTCTTTCTCTTTCTTTCCCCTTTCTTTCTTTCTCTGTTTCTCCTTTCTTTCCACAAACACCTTTAATGGTATTCTTTCTCATTTTCCTTCTTTCTTCTTTTTTCCGTCTCTTTTCCTACACTAACATCTTAAAGCACTCTATTTCTCTTGTATATCTCATTCTTTCTATCTGAAAGCGCAGGATTGGCTAGTCTTTTTTTCTGTCCTTGTTCTCATAGCCTTTCAATCCTCCTTTTCATTTCTAATCATGAATTTAATAAATGTATTTTGTTTCTACTTTCACTTTCTTCTAACATCCTCAAAAGTGATCGGTTCTCTCGTTTAATTCTTTCCTTCCTCTAGCTTTTTGTATTTTTTTTTTCTCTTTCAATCCTCCCTTCCATTTCATTGCTTTTCTGTCTTTCTTTCACATTTAATACTTATCTTATAAGTAAATACTTATATTGGTGGATAATGTAAGTCGCAAGTTCTTGGTCCTGGAGATCCCTCGCTCCTCTCTCTCTCTCTCACACACTTCCTGGGTTGAACTGTGTGAGTCAGAGCAGGAGAAACACTGGTTAAATCTCGCGTTCAATTATGTATTCATTTCAGGAAAACACAATCCGGAGCTCGTCATTGATTTAAACTTTATTCTCTAGAAGATACAGTACTAAAATAAACACAGGTTTAAAAAAAAAAAAAAAAGTCTTAAAAAAGTGATAAAGCATACATATACTACATATGAATTACTGAACAGTCTACTGTCCAAAAAAAGGCACTAAATTCTGAAATAGGAGTTAGTTACAGGATTTAACTATGTGTAGTTGATACAACAGTATTTGCGTCATATAATATTTTTATATATATATATATATATATTTATATATATATTTTTTAATATATTCACATATTGAACATGGACAGATCGACAGGCCAGTCAAGCTCCTGATTTCCCGTCAAACATAAAACACGTCGACTGCTCGTCCACCCTGATCAGAGGATTTGGGTTCTGGTACCGTTTGGGTTCCTCTCTGGACATCATCAGTAATCAGTAAAGGGTGGCGTGGGATCTAAACACAAAAACAGCTAGACGTTCGACTGATCGTGAGTAAAGAGATTACTAGCAGAGGTCATCGATGTCAGACATGAGTTGACGAGCGCTAACGCTTTCAAATGTCCCGAAATAGATATTAAGTGCAGCAAAACGTTTGCCGAATCCGACACGGAGGGGAAAGCGGAACATTTGAACACGATCTCGAGAAAATTAAAGATCGTCAAATGCCGCTTTTCGATTTCACGTTTGAACCCTAAAGTGAAATGCGCTTCTTTGAATTAACAAGTTAAAAAAAAAAAAAAACTTTCAGGGAGCTTTATACTCCAGAGGAACGATATGCGAATACAAACAGCAGAGCTGAAAAGATTTCCTGAAATCGAGGAAATGAGACGTTTCAGCTGTGCGTTTTGCTTTTTTTTTTTTTCTTTTTTTCCTTTTTCTTCCATTTCCACAATTTTAACATTCCTGGCTGCTGACCTCGGGAACATTTCTGAAGTTAAACCTGACGTCTGTTCGGTCACATTATAAACGCTATCCCTAGTCGGATCAGACAAGAACGACGTTTTTACGTCACGTTACCGTGTTTACACGCACTGACTGTACACACTCCGATCATTCGCCTGCGTCCGTCCTCCAGTCCAAGTGCTGCTCGATGCTTCTACAGAGTCAGGCCCTGATTTACTAAAAGGTTTCAGTGTGTGTGGGAAAAAAAAAAACAATCAAATCGTTCAAATTAGCTTCTTAAAATGATATACAATGTAACCGTGACAACAGCGTTTAAATAATCGAGGCGTTTAGTGAAAAGTTGTTTTTTTTTAATTGAGACTCTGGAAAAATGGTACCGGACTGTATCATGCCTATTCGCAGCGGTGGAACCATTAAGCGTACACAGTTTGCACCGTTTATATATATATATATATATATATATCTTTCTGAAAACTTTATCTGCCCTCTTCCTCATATACATGACCTCACAGACATCCAGGATTGACGTGTCGTCATGATTGAGAGGGGAGAGAGAGTATGCCCCGCCTACTCTGAGAGAAAGCCCACTGCATGTTAAGTTTCCGAACTAAAATTCCGACCTTATAAACATATTGTTGGGTTTTTTTAATGTCTAAAACGACGCCTATTTTTCTGTAAATCAGGGCCTCGGCGTGAAACCCGACACTCTGTAGAGTTGCGTACAGCACCCTGATACAGAATACTATGAGGTTACACATGGTATGTTTAACAGCATTTGTCCGATTGCTTTTAAAGGAGCTTAAAGATGTGTAGCAGACCCTGGGTGAGTGATGATGATGATGATGATGATGAAGCACATGATCATTGATAAGGCTCATGTGATCTCAGGACCAGATCTCACTACTAAGGAGATTCATGTTTACAGGTAGCTAGATGGCAACAGGCCACTATGTCAGGCCAGGAGGTGATGTACAGCCGAGGAGGAGACGGAGAGAGAGACATAGCAGAGGGGTTTCACAGAAGGGAAACCGTATGGGTGAGTGACACTTTTTACTCAAAAGTGTTCTAATAAAGGGGACGTCACACTAGGTGTGAGAAAAGAAGTCCTCCATTTTGTTCAAAAGATAGTTATGCTATCTAATCTAATCTAATCCCGCCTCCTGACGAACTGCGTCCCATGCTTTTCTTTTTTTTTTTTAAATACAATAATTTTTTCATCTTAGTTAATATTACATACATAGCTAAAATTAGCACTTTCTCCATTTTAGTTGTCAACATTGATGAAAATTAAACTAAAGCTGAAATTTTTTTTTATTTGTGATGCGAAATCACAAGTGTTTAAATATTTCTGGATCTAAATTATCTCCGCCTCCGACTGTCCCCCCCCCCACAAGGTTTCAGTAAAGGGGGTGGAGTCAGTGCAGAGAAAACGGGAGGTGGGTCCCTGTTTAAACCACAACTGTAATTTAATTGACAGGCAGCAGAGGGCGCTGAAAATGACAACCGGCTCCTTTAAAGGAACAGTTAAAGGTACTAAAAGATTCTTGTCCATCCATCCATCTTCAACCGCTTACTCCTTTTTAGGGTCACGGGGAACCTGGAGCCTATCCCAGGAAGCATCGGGCACAAGGCGTGGTACACCCTGGACAGGGTGCCAGTCCATCACAGGGCACAATCACATACACATTCACACTCACATTCATACACTACGGACACTTTAGACACGCCCATCAGTCGACCATGCATGTCTTTGGACTGGGGGAGGAAACCGGAGTACCCGGAGGAAACCCCCGACACACGGGGAGAACATGCAAACTCCACACGCACATGGCCCCGGCGGGACTCTGTGATTTAAAAAAAAATAAAAATGTAATTATCAAATTCTACCAGTAGTGCATTTCTACGTCACAGAACCTCTGTATAAATATTACAATAAAAGACATTATGGCTGTAGGAGGAAAGTCGATTGGGGTGGCGTGAGATTAACTGACTCCTCTTCGGCTTTGGTCACGAGTCACGACACGCCATTTTCCCTTTTCTCAAATTGATGGCTTTGTTTGTTTGTACGAAGGCCTGAGGAATCGAACTAGCATGACTAGCATGCATTTAAGAGTAATCGTTTCCCTCAAGGCTTTCGAAGAAAAGGAGGACTAAACAACATGTATGTGTAATATTCCCAAAAATATTACATTCAGTTTGAACATATGCGCTTATTAAAATGCTTGAATTTCATGGCGATGCATAGGTTTGAGTTGAAAAACTAGCGCGTCTTAAAGACTCACATCAGTCCCCGCCTCCTCATCCCAGTACCGTCTCCTCCTTTGGCAGATACAGTGTGTATATGTGATGGTATCTCTGTGTGTGTGTGTGTGTGTATATATATATATATATATATATAATGTGTATGTATGTGTGTGTGTGGAAGAGTCCTCAATCCTCAAGGCACCTCGGCCTTGACGTCGTTGCCGCCCCTGCCCGGCTGTGACAGCGCCAGTATGGAATGATTGACCATCTCCACCGCCAGGCTGATGGGGTCCTGGTCCTCGCTCGTCCCCTTTTTCTCGTCCTGGTGGGGGAGGGGCGACAAGACCAGGACACAGCCGTCAGTCTGAAGCCAATCAGCTTGATGCCCCGCCCCCACTGCTTGAGCCCAGCCCTGCCCCCATGGGATGCTCCAACCAACCAGAGATCAAAGTTGGTACCTACAAACGCAAGAGTGGGCTTTTAGGGCTTCTGTTTTTAGGTGTTCACTGAAACAGAAGAGCTTGGATTTACTTGTCTGATTAGCTGTTTTATCTGATCTTTTATTGGTCGAGCTCAAAATCGTGAAAAATTTCAAGTCCGAGGTTTAGCGTTCTGGTGCAATGTGCAGTGGAAAAAGTCACACTCGATCCCATCATGAGGCCTTGAAAGCTCCATTGCGGTTATGTAATGTAAGAAAGCGTGTATTCGAGCTCTAGGCATGTCCTGTGCACCTGGAAGGGGGGTGACACTGAGACCAAAAAGTCCCTTCTACTGAAACCAAAACCTCAGGCTCTCTTTTCACCAAAAAAAAAAAATCCATCACAGTTTTGTAACAGTTCCGGAATTTGTTCAGTGTTAAAAGTGAAGACACTGTGACAGTGGAACATGGATTATTTATTAAAAGCTAAAGAGTTAAACACGTTCCTTACCGTCCCTAACCCCGGCTCGGCGCCCGGCTCGCTGAAGTCGTTCCCGTCGATCTCATCGCTGTTGGACTGACCGCCTGGACTCTGCACGTCGATGCCATGAGTCTCCAGGATTGCTGCTTCTTCGAAAAAAAAACACACCTTGCCATAACACATCAGAGGTCAGCGTGGACTCGGACGCACAACGTCCACGTAATCGTAAATTAAAATAGCAGGTTGTAATTTTTACAGCTATAATAAAAATAAAAAAAAAACACTGACAAGCTTTCCCCTTCCTGTTGTGCTGAAACGAGATATTCCTGACGCGTTGCCTTTTAAGGGAAAAGGGGGCGGGGATAATTTCCAGACCAGAAAAATGCAAGGCTTGAATAAAATTAAATAAAATTAAATTAACCAAATCCATGATAATGCTGTGAATCTGTGTTTTTCTTAGGAGTCTTTGAAATAATATAATTACGAATTGAACAATTACAAACCGGCCCTTTAAGCCAGAGGTCTTCAACAGGGGCTACGCGACCCCTAGGGGGTCCGTGGAGGTACTGCATGGGGGTCGCGAAAGTTTTGGTACCAGTTTGATATAACCCAATTTCATACAATATATATAATTAGGGGGTCCCCGCTCCATCTCGCCATCAGTTTGGGCGTCCTTGGCTTGGAAAATGTTGAAGACCCCTGCTTTAAGCAATCAATTCACAGAAGGAAATGATTAAATAATTTTAGTGTTTTAGTGCTGTGGTTTGACATTTATAAGGAACATGACAAGAGCTGACACGTTTTTTGTAATCCCGCCCACAGGGCTTCAACGTTACCTATATTGGCTCTTCTCTTAATCTCCTTTCGCCGGTTAGCAAACCAGTTGTACACTTTCAGAGACGTGACCCGCTCTAGATCGGAAAGCTTCTTTCCTAAACATGAAGACGTCGTAGAGGTTCAGAAATGAGTTTCATGCCATGGACCTGAATTTATAAAAGGCTGGCTTCGCTATAAGGCGTCACCTCACCTGGTTTTTGTATCACAGCGTTGCAGGCGTTGGCGATTTCCTCCCGCTTGGCCTCATCAGGATACTGGTTGTCGTTAAAGTAACTGAAGCAGCATATATAATAATAATACACTGAGCCATGTATGTTAATACACTCCGCTGTGGTAAAACGGCTGATTCAGCACGTTAGCGAATTACTTAAACGCTTAATCAGGAGCGTTACGGCACTAAATTAAAATTCTCCGACTCTCACCTCTCCATGACGGCGAGACACTCCTTCCTCCAGGTGAAGCGGCTGCCGCGGCGCAGACGGAAGCTCCCGGGGCTGCAGTTGATGGGTGGAGCGCTCTGGTGCCACTCTACGATGTCCTCCAGCGCCATGGGGGCGGGTCTCATAGCCAGAGTGGCTCCTGGGACGACAAAAACCGACCGCGTATAAGCTGTACAGCTCTCGGCGTAGGTTAGTTTGAGTGGCTCCCTGCATACAGAACATGCTGGTTGCTCTGGAACTCGTAGTGGAATCATCTCCACTGTGCATACTCTATACACTCGTCTACCATCGTCTCGTCTCTTGTCTGGGAGTGTAAAACTCATTTGGCAATTTTTTTTTTTTTTTGTGATTTTGAAACCAGAATTCACCCAAAAACTTTATTTAAAATAATGTCTGAAGCAGATATGAAGATTTTGGGTGACTAGATAGACTAGATTAGCCTCGTAACTCTGGAAATATAGCTCAGGTAGCTGTAGAGGGACAGTGGTGAGGAGTTAGGGGACTGTGTGGGTGGAGTGTGGCATTACCGGGCGTGGTCTTCTCCAACTGGTACCACCGGTAGAAAGCTCTCTTCTTCTGCTCGCTCAGATCGGAACCCTGCTGCAGGAGCCAGTGGGAGATCCGACTCTGACTGATGCCTGCGTGACACACAAGACCGACGCCATTTTATCAGGCGCGCCGATCAATTCGGCTATTCTAACATTGCCGTAACATTATAAAGAATGTTGGCCGCCGTGTGGAATTCGTTTGTTAATTGATAAATGATGGCATACCCCACTGTGCAGTGAAAAAGCGCTAAACTAACTGGAGTCGCACACGGTCATTAGCACACGGAGAGGTGAGTTAGCAGCGTGTTCACGAGCACCAACCTGTGACTTGGGCGACGACGGCTTGCGAAATTCTCCGGCTCCCTAAGAAGGCCTTGATCTCCTCTTTAATTATATTACTGTCCTTTCTAGAAAGAGAGAAAGTGAAGGATGATGGATTTTAAAAACAGATGTGACCAATCTAGAATAATAATAATAATAATAATAATAATAATAGCAATGTAATATAATTCATTATTAATTGTAGTGACCTCATGAGCTCCTCCACCCGGTCATCTATGTCTACTTCCTCCTCGTGCGGTTCGAAGCCGAAGGCCCGAGCGGATACGGGGTACTGGGGAGGCGAGAGCTTCCCGTTGCTGACGGGCCCCAAGCAATCACGGCCATTCTGAGCCGCTGGCGCCACCACGCCCATGGGCACGGTGATGGTTGGGGGCGGAGAGGTGTCGTAGCTGATTGGAGACGGGGATGGAGTGCCACCGTGGAAAACGGTCTGCGTGGCCACGCTGGCGGACACGGACAAAGTAGGAGCGGTGCTGGACGGAGCAACAGAACTGGAGCTGCCATGGCTGTTGACCCCTCCGACTCCTCGAGTCCCTCCTGCGTAGGAGTGGCGCGGGCCGAACTTCTGTACGTGCTCGCGCTCCAGGCGCTCCAATGTGTCCAGCGCACGCAGGATCTCCTGCTTGGTCATGCCGCTCCCCCGCAGCCGCTGCAGCAAATCGATCTGCTCGATGGTGAAGCGAGGCTCGTCGGTGTAATGTGACATTCTGACCAGACGTGAGGAGAGAGAGCGAGACAGGGCGATGAAAATGACGCATCCATTAATTACTATTACTGATGTGCTAAAAAAAAAAAAACATACACATCTGAACAATCACATCATAAGCTCGTTGCTATGCAACCAGGAAATATGGCTGCTGAGCACGAGAGAGAGAGAGCGCGAATGACCGAGGCTATCAATTTAGCTGTAAGGAACTCGCGTATTTTACAGATTTAGGCTCGGACGGTGGTCGAGGCGATAGGATCATCGGGATGAAAACAAAAAATACAGGAAACCTCTGGTCCAGTTACAAAAGGATGTCAAGGATTCGGTTTAGAAAGATCTCAGGACTGGTGGATATAAATCCGGTGTGGTCCTAAACACAAAGATCTTTTAGCGTACGTTGGCTGATGATAAAAGCACAAAGCCGTGCGAATGTTTGGATGGATTATTCTTTTCCGTCTGGTATCCGTTAGCAAATCAATTCCTGATTGGATATTCATGGAATATTATATGACTTTGTTCCATATGGAACGCACATTGCATCAGCACTCGAAGGCATGACTGCAAATGTGTGTGTGTGTGTGTGCGCGCAAGTGTGTGCGTGCATGCACCAGATCTACTCGATTACTATTTTCAAATTCCAAGTAAATCCCCACAGCATTGTGTGTGTGTGCCTGTATTTAGACATTTGTGAGGACCAGATGGCAAAATGATTACATAAATGCGTGACGATTTTGATATCAGTTATTTTGTCTGGTACAGATTAAGAAACAGGCGGCGTTTGTTCGGAAAAAAAAAAAAAAAACTAAACGAATGATCCAAGCGATGTATTTAAGGTTTTTTAAGGTTAGACTACGTTACAACACAGTCAGTGTAATTACCTCACACAATATAAACGTGTGTGTGTGTATGTGTGTGTGTGTGCACGTGCATGTGCACAGGCTGAGATCAGCACTGAGAGAATTATTCTCACATCAAATTCCTGCTCTGAGGCTCTTTTGTTAAAACTAGCTCAGCTATCTTGGACGGATTTTTTTTCCCCCCTTTGGTGGTTTTTCCCTAAATGTATCTCCTCCCTCCAGGGTGCAGGCTTCGGCTCTGCCTCTGCGCTGTGTAAAGGCCATTTAAAATCCTGCAGGAATGCATGTATTATCCTTGCATTCACCTCACAGAGACTCCATATTTCACTGCACACAGTGGAGAACACGAGCAGCCCTGAAACTGAGATTTATATTAACAACGAACACATCAAATAAAAATTCACAGGAACTAACTATATACATATGTATAAATATGTGTGTCACAAAAGTACCAAATTTTTCTATATAATCTCCATGTCCAAAACGTTCCCGCTCATTAAAAACCAGAATCACGGTCATTCTTTATCCGGTCCCTCCAGGATTTCGTGATTGTTTAGATCGCAGAAATGAACGCAAAATCAAACGAACACCGCAATATTCGCAGAAGCGTGCGATTTTTCTAAATTTCCGCAGAATTTGGGCCGAGGTGCGTCATTTGAGGTCATCACGACGTGCGTTTAGCCAAAGTCCTCTTCGATTCACGAGTACGAAAGACGATTTCGTACAATCGCGGTTTCTCGACAAAGAACTTCCGCAAGTCGGCCATGTACGGCCAATTAATAAATGAAAAATTGGAATTGTTGAAAAATAATCGACTTTGACATCCTACCAGTAACTCCGCTTCATTACATCGTTCCATCGTCCATTATTTTCCTATAACCTGTACGGCCGCAGTGTTCCGTATTCAGCATCGATATCAACTGATGCGCCCTAAAATTCCTACACACGCTGACTGGAATATATAAACACACCCACCACACAATTATCCTTTCATCACAAGATGGGATTTTCCTACTGAAACAGACTCATCTCCTCTACAGGTTCACGTTCACAGCGCAGCTTTACGTTCCACGATGTCTAGAAAAACTCGTCTAGAAATTTGCCGCCTTTCCCGGAACTCGTCCTCGGATCACTGTGACGCCGCTTCCAGGAAGCGTTTCTACGCTCCATCTGTGTCTTAGAATAACAGTAGTTCCGAATAGCTCACTTCCACCGCCGTGTGATATACGGGTACGGTAATCGCTCGTTTAATTAATATGCAAATCAGCATGCACCTCTAATAAAGCTTTTCATTTCTATTTTTAATCATCGATTGCGAAATACGTCCAGATTTCACGTTTAGGCTTTTTTTTTTTTTTTTTTACAAGCGCATGTACGAATCAATGAGTAGTTTCTGACCGATACCTGATACCGATATCAGGTATTCGATCAATGCGTGATAGCAGTATCGTATCGACGCATCACTGATTATTATTATTGTTATTATTCATTTATTGCCTCTTTAAGCTTCATGCAGGGCTCAGGATCAATCAATAATCAATACCCAATAGTCCTGCACCCTGATGCTTCCTTGCTGACGTTCACACACCCAGGCGGCGTCCCAAACACCACCCTGTATAAGTGCACTACACAGTGGGCTTGTGTTTATTTAGGATGCAACACAGGACACAGAACCTCGCTCGGACCTGACCATGGACCTGTCAGTTAAAACCTGCTGGAACCCCTCCTGCATGATGGACTGATCAGGACAAACTCATCCTGATAGCTGCCGAGTTGATCAGTCTGATGGACCTGCACCCTATCCGTGCAGCAGTAATATTATTATTATTATTATTATTATTATTATTATTATTATTATTATAGCTCGTGCATGCATGCAGTGTCTGTGTGCTGTCTCTCTGCACAGAACAGAAACAGAAGAGAAAGAGGAAATCACGGCTACATGCACTGATGTTCCTGCAGCTCCTCTGCATCTTACCTTCAGCTGGGCCTCCGTCCACCATAACATTTAATTTATTTTGCAGTAATTTCTTTTAGTCCCGGAGAAAAAAAAAAAAAAAAAAAAACCCAAAACACAACAACAACCGCGTCGTTGAAGTCCCTCCGTCACCAGACACACCGCGACATGACCTGCAGCCTCCCTCCGAGTCTCTCTCTCCCTCGCTCTGCCTTCCTCTTTAATCAGCAAACCCGCATTTCACAGCAAAATATCATTTGCCTTTGTGTGACTGACAGAAGCCATATTGATATGAACAGTAGAGTCGCGCGCGGGGCATCATGGGAGATGTAGTTCCGCCCGGAAAAGCTGGACTACAACCAGAAAATAGATAGATAGATAGATAGATAGATAGATAGATAGATAGATAGATAGATAGATGATGGATAGATGGATGATAGAAAGATAGATAGATAGATGGATAGATAGATGGATGGATAGATGATGGATAGATAGATGATAAATAGATGGATAGATAGATAGATGGATGGATTGATGGATAGAGAGATGGATAGATAGATAGATGGAAAGATGGATAGATAGATAGATGGATAGATGGATAGATAGATGGATGGATAGATAGATGATGGATAGATAGATGATTGATAGATAGATGGATAGATAGATGATAGATAGATGGATAGATAGATGGATGGATTGATGGATAGAGAGATGGATAGATAGATAGATGGAAAGATGGATAGATAGATAGATAGATGGATGGATAGATGATGGATAGATAGATGATGGATAGATAGATGATAAATAGATGGATAGATAGATAGATGGATGGATTGATGGATAGAGAGATGGATAGATAGATAGATGGATAGATGGATAGATAGATGGATGGATAGATAGATGGATAGATGGATGGATAGATGGATGGATAGATAGATGATGGATAGATAGATGATAAATAGATGGATAGATAGATAGATGGATGGATTGATGGATAGAGAGATAGATAGATGATGGATAGATAGATGGATAGATAGATGGATAGATAGATGGATGGATTGATGGATAGAGAGATGGATAGATAGATAGATGGATGGATAGATAGATGATAGATACAGTGGTGTGAAAAAGTGATTGCCCCCTTCCTCATTTCCTGTTCCTTTGCATGTTTGTCACA
>JAFFST010006106.1:0-22755 GCA_022414735.1 Noturus placidus
CCGTGTGCAGCTCGAGCGAGTCCTCATCTGCATTCAGAACAGAGGAAGTAAACATATTAAGCCTGGGAAATAACGTGGAAGATAAACAAAACTTAGAAACGGAGACAGAGCTAGCAATGCTAGCAATGCTAATGCTAGCGCACACAGACAATTAATAATATTCTATATAAGCAGCTCAGAAAGTAGTTCTTATAATTAAGGCTTATATTAATGCAGTTTTTCTAATCCCTATTGTTTCTATATTAACAACTAACACAGAGAATTTTTACATTTTTAAAACCTTTATAGCTTTTTTAACATTAGTGATAACAAGTGGTGACTAATTTGTTTTGCGATTGTACCACAATGAAAATTATATAATTACTGTTATATGACAGTAATGTTTGCCATGGGGGTGTGATGCAGGATGACGTGCAAGCAAGTTTGTCTCTCTCTCGCTCTAACTCTCTCTCTCAAAAAAACAACAAAAACACACAGCCTGTCATTTTACCGAGAAACCAGAAAAAGTATAAACTCCTCTGTCCTGAAGACTTTCCTGAGCTAGAAAACGTTGACTGTTTGAAGCACTTACAACAGAGACGTCCTCAATAAATGTTAAATAAATGTCCCCTAAAAACTTCAACAATTATACATTTTACTTTGTTTTTTTAAAAATCCATTTATTATTAGTATTTGATTATGTTGAGTGTCCACCATGCAAGTCCCTGTAGATGAGCTGTTACTATAGAAACAATGACGTATTAGAACAAGCGGATCAGTATTAACGTATCATTCATGTTACAGCTGGAACTCCTGTTCAAGCTGTGCTGTTATTCGAATAAGTCACGCCATCTCACCAATCAGATTCAAGCATTCAACCATGCTGTGCAAATTGCTGTGGTATAAACACTTTGGGACATGCTGTTATAGGAAAATAATTAAGTTTGAGGTGGTAACAGTAACTCCATTTCCTGTCAGGCCGCATCACACCATCCTTTTTTGATTTGTTTCCTTTAAAGCCCTCGTGAAGTGCCTTGAAACATGCAGCATTATTTGATTTATTGGCGTAATTTCCACTGAAACGGGAAGTCAGGGCGGGTCATAACGAGTGGCTCCTCCTGCTTTTTAAATAGCCAATAGCTTTTAGCTTACCTCACAGCTAGGAAACTTACAACTGTTGGGGACGGGACACTTTAGATTCTACAGAATATCTGATTTGACAGAAAATCTGACGAGAAGCCAAAGCCAAAGTGAAGAATGATATCATCGGTGGTATAGAGAGATTGTACATTTTGGATGTCTACAATACCTACGTCATTGTTTTAGAGTATACTAGCTTAACATTAAGGCTCATATATTCATACTAAAAGTCACAAAATTTCAGTTTTAATTTCATCTGGACTTTAAAAGAGTTTTAATCCGTACTTAACAGTAGACATCTGTCTACAGAATATGAGATGTATTTTGAAATGAGACACCCTTAGAGACTGGTAGACGATTCCTGATTTTCCTCTTACAAATTAACCTTTCACTACAGATGGGTATCTAAACCATGAACATTTACTCCAGTACTCTGCCTAAAATGGCAAGTGGAAGTAGAGGTTTTCGAAGTGTGTCAGAGATCTAGAGAATGGCATTGACCATATTTCACTAGTATGTCATTATCCTCAACTACAACCTCTCGAAGAATGTAAAATGGTTCAAAACTGAAAAAGGTGCTTTGATGACTCAGTGTTTCTCTTCCTCTGGTAGTGAGTCAAGAGAGTAAAGTGTTCAGAATCAAAAGTGACAAAATATTTTATTACCTCCTTAAACATATACCTGAGGTGCTGTCATTTTACAGAAATGTAGCTCTGTGATTTCCTCTGAAATATCTAGTACTACTATGATAATACTCTGAAGATGTAGTGACAAGTAACAATAATAATAATAAAAAAAAAACAAAGGCTAAAGCAAGTGCAACAAAGCTTTCCAAGATACCATGATGCTCTGGAGCTCACAGTGAGTTCATTTCACATACTTACAATCAAAGTTAGTGGTACTAGCTAGCTAACTAGCAAAGCATTTAGCAGCCAAAACAAAGCTTAATGTACTTAAATACTCAAATGATGTAGAATATTTTGGCATACTACAGTAGTATGTGATTAGGAATTTAGCCATAGAGAGATTGAAATGCTAGAATTATAAATTGTATACCAAGAAAGTGCAGTGCAAATCATGATTTAATAAGACTGTAACAAATAGCACCTGAAACCTCATACAAACTATACCTTGCATGAGGCTCAAATTGCAGTTTAAAAGAGAAATAGTGGAAATAGTCGACTATAAAGTTGTTAAAAAGGTTAAAACTGTAGAGGAAGTGTAAGTTTGATAATTAATAGACAAATGCCTTAATAGCTGAAGTTCCTTTGTTTAAATGAGCATGCTTGTGTCCGAAGAAGTAAATGGTTTAGAGGGCATTAATCCCACTGATATGTCATTAGATTCCCTAATGAAAAGACTGTTGCCATACAGAATAATCTACTTCATATAAAAGCATATAATTATCTATTTCATTTTATGAGTTTGAGAACAGCTTCTATAATGTTTATGAAATTGGCAGTTGCACAAGTCCTGTTTAATTTGGCTTAGTGGTTAGCACGTTCGCCTCACACCTCCAGGGTCCGGGGTTCGAGTCCCGCCAGGGCCATGTGTGTGCGGAGTTTGCATGTTCTCCCCGTGTGTCGGGGGTTTCCTCCGGGTACTCCGGTTTCCTCCCCCAGTCCAAAGACATGCATGCGTGTCTAAAGTGTCCGTAGTGTATGAATGGGAGTGTGAGTGTGTATACCCAGCCGTGTGTCTGGCAGCAGCCCGGATGAATGGGGAGGGGTGGGGAAAGCAATGGCAAACTACCCCACTACTTCTGCCGAAATGCTTTGTGGATCACGTCGATGAAATACGTGGAGAGTGATGATGCATAAAGTGTGCGAAGGTCGGTCTCGACTAATCGGTGATATGCATACATACAAACATCAAAGCACTTAAACGCCCTTTTCAGCCTAGCACACTTGTTGCATACATAAATGTGCAATGTTTTTCATGCAGAATTCAGTCTGAAATCCATGCGGACTATTTAAACTAGCAGGGATAATGTATTTGCTACTCAGAAAACAAAAAAATTAGATATGTATTCTGGTGTTTTGCCAAAATCGAACATCCAGCATAACTTGTAGTAGTTAATTACTCGCTGAAATAATGGATCAGAGAGAAAAATTTATGTTTGTCAAATGGCTAGCCTAATGTACATCAGCAAGCTGTCCAAGCTAGTAAGGGTGTAAAAATACACAAAATTCTAATTCGATACAATATGATATGGTGGTGCATAATATAATAAAAGTACTTTAGGTACATGCGGTGCTCTCACCGCTGTGACCTGGGTTTGACTTCCAGTCAGGGAACCAGCCCCAGCACGTGACAGTGCACTCTCAGTGCCCATGCCAAGCCCAGAAAATGGGAAGGGTTGCATCAGGAAGGGCATTGTAAAACTTGTGCCAGAATCAAATATGGCGGCTTAATATGACAATTAGGGCGGTTGTGGCTCAGTCGGTAGAGTGGGTTGTCCACTAATCCACTAACCGTGGGGTTGCTGGTTCGAATCCCGGCCCGGGTGATCCCATGCCGAAGTGTCCTTGGGCAAGACACTGAACCCTAAGTTGCCCCCAATGGCAAGCTAGCACCTTGCATGGCAGCTCTGCTACCATTGGTGTGTGAATGTGCTCTCATTAGTAAGTCGCTTGTAAATGTAAAATGTAAAGTGATTTCTGTAAAGCTGCTTTGAGACAATGTACCATTGTAAAAAGCGCTATACAAATTGATAAATTTATTTTAAAAATGTATTTAAATATGTGGACAGGAAGCACGGGAGAAGCCAAAAGAGGTGAAAAAGAATTGACACAGTGTTTTTGTGTGATTCGTTTAGACCCTTAGCAGCATAAATTGAAATAAAAACTGTGCATTAGAATTTAACTAAATTAAACATTGCGAAGTATTGACTAGTGTGACTCTTAGCCATCCTGCTTACTGCTGAGCGAAGCCACTGCTGCTTTTCCCAAGCTCATATCTCAGTAAGCTAGTATGCTAGTATATTGACTCATGGAAAAACTTTTTTTGAGAAAAAGAGAAAGCTATTTTTTTACAGGAGTGAGTGTGGGCTTGATTAAGTTGAAGTATTTTATTATACTTTATACAGTCTGTCGAGTGTATTGTTTATTAAGCAGAAATTTTAAACTGAGATCCTAGCTAGCTAGCAAAATGATTGAGCTATTTTAACTAAAGACGACACACAAGTCACTAAAACATTTATACAGCACGTCCACATAAAAGTTATTACTCAAACACTTAAAGTGGGTAAAGCTACAGATGTCCATCGCAATTTTATTATATTTACAGTTTCCATTACATCCACAAGACAAGCATTCATTTTTGTGAGGAGAAGAAGCACAAGTCTGGCAGCTAGGTGACTTGACATATCTGTGTATAAATACACAGCTTTGACATCATCTACATCTTTAACTACATCCACATTTAAAACTCAAACAGAAGTTGATTTGCAATATTTAATTGTCTTTGGAATGTCCCTTCAGGTTAGTAACCTCACTTTACACATGTTTTGCTTGAAAAATGATCTCATTGTTACATTGTTTCTGACTTTATTGCCAGATAATTCAGTCAACTTGCAATAGAAGGTTTAATTCATTTTAGCCATGCTAGATTTTCTGTTTGAGCGATCCCTTTAAGGTAAACAGTTACTCTTCGTTAAATGTTTAATAGGATTCTCCAGATTTCCGTATATCTGTTCACTACCGCACTATCTTGCTTAAAAAGAAAGAAATATACTGTATGTGCCAAATGTGCCACAAAAATATCCTCTCGTTAAACAAGCTAAACCTGATGAATACGAATGAGTGAAAAGGGGGAGCAACAAACAGAGGGAGGATCGAGGACCACGGCAAGGCCAGAGGGGGGACAACGACCGTGGAAAAGCAAGAAGTTGGAGCGATGTCCCTAGCCAAGCAGAAAGGTGGAGAGAGGAGGATTTGGGGCTGATGTCCTCAGCTGGGTAGGGAGGCAGAGAACTTTCTCTGTAGGGCATGAAGGGTGGGTGACTATGAGATCCCCAATCTGGGCTTGTGCCCCCTCCCCAACCATTTTTTAAGTTACAACATTGTAGTGATGTTATTAAATTTGCTGGCCAATAAGTACACAATAACATAATGCTTGGTAACTGAGGATGGAAGACACAGAGCTTAAATAGGGTAACTAATTAGAGGAACACAAAGGAGGTGTGCACAAACACAGGAAGTGGGGCAGACAACCAAGGATGAAATTAAAAAATGTGAGTTAGGGTGCCCTCTGGTGGTCTTAGGGGAATTCTCCATGATTAATGAGACATTCAGGGCCCATGGGTCAAATATGGCCTTTTGCCAAGTTTCATTTAGCATAAAATAATATGGAAACAGCCCATAGTGCCTACTACTCAACATTTTCACAATATCTAGTGACCACCTGTGTTCCGCACTGTAAAGGGCACCTCTTAAAATGTGGGACCATAGACCTGCAGATACCTCTTACTTCCTTGTTTTCCCTTAGGCTAGTTTGCAACAAAGAAATTGCTGTGCAAATTTAGAAGACTCTCTTGAGCAGCTGAAATGTTTTGAAGCATCTGAACTGCCATGCTCCTATGTGTGATCACTCTTGCTTGTTTCCTCTTCTGCTCAAGCCTCTCATCTCAGTATGCTCTTTAGATCTATGATATCAGACTTTCCACAGCACCATAGAAACTGTGGTTAACCTCTTCCATCTATTCCTCTCTTTCTCTGTACTCGAGCAGGTCTGATCATCTCTCTGCAGCTGCTCAGGGGAGAGACGGAACAGATCCGTAGGGAGAATCCTATGATCTTCAACCGCGGCGTCGCCATCACACGCAAACTCGGCTTTCCTGATGTCATCATGCCAGGTGAGACCTCTGATTGGTGTGTCTGATAGGCTGAGATTTTAAGCCTAAGAGGTCTGTGCATGATTTTGGGGCTTTTTTGATACCTAAATTTAACATTAAAGAAACTATTTAAAGTAGATACGTGACTAGGTCGTTGTGACTCTTCTGGTGCAACAGAAACACATTCACCCTATCATCAGGACATTGTGATCAATCCCAACAATGCCATAGCCATCTGTGGCCAAGAGTCCAATAGAAACTTGGTCATGCTCTCACAGAGGCAAGGATGGCATACTCTCTATGCCCTATCAAACACAGAGACACTAGCCAATCATAGAAGTCTTTGATCTTGTGTATGCAGAAGTGGGCAGATAACTTTTTCCTCTGAATGTGTTATACTTCCCCATGTTGGCTGGCTTCACATGTCTTCACATGAGGGAGTACATGCTAGCCTTAACCCTCCCTGGATTGGAAGCTTGTGTATGATAGGGTAGACCTAACTGGCTGATGGGAATTGGCCAGGACTAAATTAGGAAGAAAATCACACTCAAAAAAGAGTGTGGCATTCTTATCCAGACAAAATAACAAAAAACTTTTCCACTGCAAAACTACAAAGCTGAACATAGACATGAATGTAACTGTCTCTCATCCAGATTGCTCTCTCTTAAACACAATATGTAAAGTATTGCAAATTTCTGAGAATTACGTGAAAGTGGTGCCTATTTAAAGACTACAGTGCATAAGACAGAGTGTTCAACTTTTATGCGGTTTCACTTGAGCTTATTGTATTCCTAATATTATTAATTATGATTACTTAATGATAAAATGGTAGTAAACAATGAATGCTAAATACAGTTGCATGGTGCCACTCATTTTTAAGTTAAAATTATAGTCAGCAATTTGGGTGGAATTTAGCTGAAGAAGCTGAAACGCATAATTCAAATAACTAGAGCGTTCCATGCTGTGCTCCCTCAAATGCCATGCCCCTGAATGCAAGAGGTGCATTGCAGGTAAATAGGGATATGTTCTTGACCTGATTGGTTGATGTAGGTGGTTCTCATGATTTGTTTGTTTTTTGTCTATAAACGCTGAGGCACCCTTAAGATATATGCTGAAGATATTGTGTTTTTCCTTTGAGCAGTTAGTTGCCAGCTATCACAATGTCAGGAGAACATCTCTGAATATGTTTACAAGACATATTCTCTCTTAAAAATTGCTGACCTCACCATTAAGTACATTTTTAATAATACAGTGAAAATGAGTCCATTTTCAGCTGTTACATCTGTTGTCAGATTATGTAAATTAGAAATATGCTAATGAAACAGACCACAAATAATACAAGCTTATCACTGTCTTTATGACAAAAACCACAGCATATAATAGAAAAAAGTGCACTGTATTTAAGGGAAAATAGAAGAGAGGATGATTATTCTGGGATGTGCTCTCTATTCTAGACCCAGTGGTTAAATGAGATGGACCACATTAAAAAGTGCAATCTCTGTGACTCAGCAGCAAGCCCAGGGGAAGGCACCTATGCTATTATTAAGTCTAACTTTATTTATACCAGTGTGTGTGTACCTCAGGATCTCTGACACACGTCATTTGGAGTCGCAGCACACATACTCACACACACGCTACCTCCTTCCTTTGCTGATTGGACCAAGGTACTCATTTCCCAAATGTTCCCTTCAAATAGATGTGGATTGATGGGATATGTGTTTCTCTCAATCTATATTCCAGTCTGTGCCGTCAATTATGCATGCCCACCTACTCAAAATTCTCAATTTGAGAACTGGCATTATATTCCTTATCTTTAGCATCTAAAAGATGGCGTTTATAATCACAGCCAAGGCTGTGTTTAAATGCAGAATTTTGAAATGTCAATAAGTCAGTAAGGCCTGGAGAGTCCTTCGAGCCAAGTGGTATTTATGTGTGCATTTCTAATAGGGGCTTGAAATGAATTGAACTAGAATGCCTAGACGAACCCTATATATTATGGTAATTGTGAGATTTGTGTTTTGTGAAATTGAAAGTAGCAGAAATATATACTATATGGCCAAACGTTTGTGAACACCTGACCATCACACCCAGATGTTGGCCTTCCCCAGCATTGTTGCCACCAAGCTTGAAGCACACGATTGTCTCGAATGTCTAAGATTTCTCTAGCATTACAATGCCCCTGTGCACAAAGCGAGCTTCATAAAGACGTGGTTTGCCAAGTTTGGAGTGGAAGATTTCGATTGGTCTGCACAGAACTCTCCACCACACTAAACACCTTTGGGATGAATTGGGACACAGACTGTGTGCCAGGCCTCCTGGTCTGACATCCATGCCTGACCTCACTAATTCTTCTGAATGGGTAAATCCCCACAATCACCCTCTAAAATCTAGTGGAATTCCTTTCCAGTAGAGTGAGGGTTATTATAATTGCAAAGGTGGACTACATCTATAATGCACTGTTCAAAAAGCACATATTGGTGTGATTGTTCAGGTGTCCACATACTTTTGACAATATAGTGTTCCATGTGGTCCCAAGTTCTGATTCTGCTCTGACTGGGAGCAACTCCTGGCAAACAATATTAAAATACACAGTAAGCCTGTCATTAGTGTGAAGCTTTTATAATCAGCCAATTAATTTGACATAATGGCCTTTCAGTATTTGTGTTTACATCGTCTGACTCAAGGAAGATAGCAAACTGTAATAAATGAAAAAAACTAACATTAAAAGCGGAAGAGCAATGCAGCAGTCTGATTAATTATCCAGGATTAGGGCTGGATCAGTATGGAAAATGCAAAGTGTGGTGAATTATTCAATATAAAATGTCTTCAGCATAGCTTACTTTGACTAGTGTTGTAGCATACATGCCAATAGATATACAGATGGGTGACACATTAAAGGAAAAATACAAGAACTGCATCAATAAATCATACACTCTATCTCTATAGGTCTATGGAACGGTATTGGAGCAATGAACACCATTCTTTCAAAATATAATGCTATTGTTTCAAAAGATATTGTGTATATGTTTAATGGTGCACTTATATAGCGCTTTTATCCAAAGCGGTTTACACTGTGTCTCATTCACCCATTCACACTCACTCACACACACACCAATGGCAGCAGAGCTGCCATGCTAACTTGCCATCGGGAGCAACTCTGGGTTCAGTGTCTTGCCCAAGGACACTTCGGCATGTGGAGTCACGTGGGCCGAGAATCGAACCGCCAACGCTACGATTAATGGATTAATGGACAACCTGCTTAACCACCTGAGCCACAGCCGCATGTTTTGATGATGGTGCTGGAGAAAACCTGTCTAAACCTTGCTACGAAATCGTCCATAGGTGTTTGATGGGGTCAGGATCTGGTGACTGTAAAAGCCATAGCATTTGATTTATATCATTTTCTTCCTCATCAAACCATTCAGTTCATTCATCCTGTACGAGACCACACCCATCAAGGTTTGAAATGTATCATCAAAGGCAATCAGTCAAAAGAACATTGTATTGATTTGCACGGAACCCAAACCATATCAGCAAAATGCCGCAATGCAGGACATCAGAACAGACATCTAGACTTTTGACAGAAGACACACTGTTGGAGTCAATAGGATTTTCAATGATTTTATCTATATATTGTTGAAAATATTTTGAATATACATTAAAAATACACAATGGAATATAATCTGTTTTATCTGGAGAGATCAACATTTTAATTGTGCTAATATAAAAGTCTTACCATTTGTTTTTTATAATTATATTTACAAATGAGTCTCCCAATCTTACATAGCTAGCTCATTGTTTGGAGAGAAAATTTGCTAGCTAGCTAGCTTATTCCAAAATCTATCAATCTACGTTCACGATATATTTACAACTGAATCGCCAATACAAATGTGATCTACCATAATTAGCTAGCTTAATTAATGATATATTGTGTAATACTGGACAATACATACACAATCTAACGTCTCATACTGTATCTCATTGAAATAAAGCTTTTAACCCCATGAAACACCACAACACTTAAATAGATGTATTGTTGCAGGAAAACACTTACTGATTTACTGATCTTTATGGATTTTTCCCCCCTTTTCTTAAATCATATTTGTGTGTTTTTCTCCTTTCACACTGCCAATTCTACACTCTCGGTGCCCTTTAAGAAATGAAGATAGATGATTGTAAGTGTGACACACAAGCCTTTGTCTCTGCTGCTTGCTTAATCTTAATTTATTAACAGTAGTGCAGTTTTCATATCTAATGTTTACGTTATGTCTTCTTAACTCTATTCTCATATCTAACCCTGACTGTGCTTGCTGTTAGAGCTTGAATCAGTTGATTTTAATGAGCTGGAAGCAGTTGATCAATTGAAACCAGCCTGGAGTTTGTCATGTCTGTTGAATAGATGGCATGGTTTGAATATTTATTCTGTCCTTACCAGACCTAATATAAAAGCAAATTGGGAGCATTTCAGAGGTGTTATATAATGAATAAAACAGAGTAGGAGATGCCATTAGAGGAAATCTACAATGGGAATGGAATTCCTGAAGTAGATTACTTTCCAATAACAGCACACCCTGAACTGTTTTAACCCTCTTTTACCAGGTCATACATTTTATCCATTTACAGTTACATTTAGTTGTGGAATGCACGTGGAACCTCTGTGTCTGTGAAACACTGTAATCACTTACATCATGGCAGCTTTAAACAGTTGGGCCCTTAAAAGCCTAGCTTTGTTTCCCCTCTTGAAGATGACAAGATAAAAATGCAGCATATCATGCTAATGAGAAACCACAAAGTCCTGAAGACTTCTGAAGAATTTAATGTTACAGCTTTAAACCTGACTGTTATGAAGCACTGACACTGGATACTCCTACTATACTGTTAAATATTCTTGTGAACAACAATGAACATAGACTGTGACTACGTAACATAAAGACAAACTAGACAAGCATGAAATATACATGAACATGGCATGGCTATGACAGCAAACAACTATGCTAACAAACATTACTTAAATACTAGTACTCATTGTGAATCAATATGATTCAGGTGCACATGATCATGTGACTTGATGCGTGATGTGAACATGTGGTGTACAGTGGCCCGAAGGTTTGAAGGGTTATTGTAAAAATGTATTCCATTACAGTTACAAATTACTTAAAGTGCATCAGGAAATTATTCACGGTGCTTCACTTTTTCCACATTTTGTGATGTTACAGCCTTATTCCAAAATGGATTAAAATCATTATTTCCCTCAAAATTCTACAAACAATACCCATAATGGCAACATGAAATAAGTTTGTTTGAAATCGTTGCAAATGTATTCAAAATAATAAACAAAAAAAAACACATGTACATAAATATTCACAGCCTTTGCTCAATACTTTGTTGAAGCTCCTTTGGCATCAATTACAGACTCAAGTCTTTTTGAGAATGATGCTACAAGCTTGGCGCACCTATTTTTGGGCAGTTTCTTCCATTCTTCTTTGCAGTACCTCTCAAGCTCCATCAGGTTGGATGGGTAGTGTCGGTGCACAGACATTTTCAGATCTCTCCAGAGATGTTCAATCAGGTTCAAGTCTGGGCTCTTGCTGGGACACTCATGGACATTCACGGAGTTGTCCTGTAGCCACTCCTTTGTTATCTTTTCTGTGTGCTTAGGGTCGTTGTCCTGTTGGAAGATGATCCTTCTCCCCAGTCTGAGGTCCAGAGCGCCCTGGAGCTGGTTTTCATCAAGAATGTCTTTGTACATTGCTGCATTCATATTTCCCTCGATCCTGACTCGTCTCCCAGTTTCTACTACTGAAAAACATCCCCACAGCATGATGCTGCCACCACCATGCCTCACTATAGGGATGGTATTGGCCAGGTGATGAGTGGTGCCTGGTTTCTTTCAGACATGACGCTTGCCATTCAGGCCAAAGAGTTCAATCACTGTCTTGGTCTCGGTCTGAGAGTCCTTCAGGTGCCTTTTGGCAAACTCCAGGTGGGCTGTCATGTGCCTTTTGCTGAGGAGTGGCTTCTGTCTGGCCACTCTACCACACAGGCTTGATTGGTGGAGTGCTGCAGAGATGGTTGTTCTTCGGGAAGGTTCTCCTCTCTCCACAGAGGCACGTTGGAGCTCTGTCAGAGTGACCATCGGGTTTTTGGTCACCTCACTGATTAAGGCCCTTCCCCGATCGAGTCCTGGTGGTCCCAAAATTCTTCCATTTACAGATGATGGAGGCCGCTGTGCACATTGGCCCTTCAATGCTGCAGAAATGTTTCTGTACCCTTCCCCAGATCTGTGCCTCGATACAATCCTGTCTCTGAGGTCTACAGACAATTCCTTGGACTTCATGGCTTGGTTTGGGCTCTGACATGCATTGTTAACTGTGGGACCTTATATAGACAGGGGTGTGCCTTTCCAAATCATGTCCAATCAACTGAATTTAACACAGGTGTAGACCAATCAAGTTGTAGCAACAACTCAAGGATGATCAGTGGAAACAGGATGCACCTGAGCTCAATTTTGAGGGTCATTTCAAAGGCTGTGAATACTTATGTACATGTGCTTTTTTATTTTTAATAAATTTGCAAAGATTTCAAACAAACTTCTTTCACGTTGTCATTATGGAGTATTGTTTGTAGAATTTGGCGGAAAATAATGAATTTAATCAATTTTGGAGTAAGGATGAAAGATAACAAAATGTGGAAAAAGTGAAGCGCTGTGAATACTTTCCGAATGCACTGTAATTAAAAAAAATGTATCAGTAATGTAATCCAGGTATCACAATATGAACTAATGTAATCTGAGTACTTTTGAATTACTTCATCACATATGTAAATAAAGGCAAGAGAAAAGCAGAATGATCTAAAATGCTTTTATTTAGAGCTTAAAAACAAGTTCAATGTTTTAATAAAATAAATTAATTTATGAGTCACAGTGGGCAAGACAGAACCAGAACTATAAGCATCCAGCTGTCTATATTGTGTTATGTCAAAAGCAGGGCTTCAAACAAACAAACAAAAAAAATCTATTGCCTCCTATAAGAAAAAGAAAAAAAAAAAAACAGGCACCAAATGGCAGTGTGAACTCACGTTTAAAATTTTTGAAACACTTACTTTCAGTCATCCTGTCATGTGTATACATCTGGCCTGCTTTTACAGCATCAGCATTTTCATAAATGTTCACTTAAAGTGGGAACTGAATGTCTTTTCCAACTTGAGAACTATATTCAGTCACAAAGATTTGTTCTTTATACAGAATCTGAGCCAGTGTCACTGCCTGCTTTTTTGTTTGGCATAGTCCTCTTTTTTTCTTTTTTTTTTTTTTTTGCAGAAAACCAGCATTTGACACATGGTTCAGGATCAAACTGTTCAAGTGATGGGCCCTCTGTGCTGATCCTGATCGAGTCTTCCATGGTTGAATTGCGATCTTTTGATTTTATCCCGTATTGAGCTGAAAAGCCACAATTGGTAGGACGAGCAATATCTCAACTAGATGCATTCTGCTCAAGACACATGCTGTGTCGTTGTCATATGTCTTGCAAACATCCAGTCAATTTTACTTCATTAGTAATATCTGAGAGGTAAATTTGGTGAACGGCAGCTCTTCACATGCAATCATATAGGCTTGTCACATTGCTTGTGCTAAGGGTGTAGCACTTTTAGTGTAGCACTTTGTGGAGCACTCTGCGATTACATAGTCACGAGCTTTTTTATGCTTTTTACTATCGCCATGTTTTCTCACAGTCTTGTTCTTGAAGTCGTTCGTTCCAGTAATAAAATCCATTTTCCCCGCTATTTCTCTGCGTGCTTTGGAACGAAAGTCACAAAACATTTTCTGTGTGCGATGATCATACGTGATCAATGTAAACTTTTGAATCCAAGAAGTCTTAAAATGCTTTTCTGCACTTTTACTTGAGTGTTTGATTGACACAGGAAGATGATCCTCTGTGTCTCTGTCATTTTCTATCTGTCTCATGCTGGCACAACTGGAGCCTGCTTTTTTGTTAGCAGGTGTGCCATCAGCATTGGTGTTTGACAGAGATGAGGATTGTTTGAAAAAGTCTGATTTTTTAATTTTGACATGTTTTTCTGACATGAACAGCTGATCCTTGCTTTCCTGGTGCGTATTCTGGCGTTCGGCATGAATTTGAACTAAGTGAAATCTTTCATGTGTCTCATTTTATTACACCAACACAACAAATGATGTGGCAGGCTACTCGTCACAGAAAATGCAATTAGAAAGACATTACTCTCAATTTTTAAATCATAACGTGTAAATTTATATTGTCATCAGTGTCGCTCACAGCAAAGATTTCATTGGAAAATGAATACTTTTGGTCAGAAATGCGAACATGGTGCCGTCTGGAGCAAAGGTTTAATTTCTTTGGTTTTAAATGAAAAAAAATTGTATAGTATTCCAGTTTTCTTTAAAAAAAATTTACCTGTAATTTGTTTGTTTTGTTTTAAGATGTAATTGTAATGGATTACAGTTACCAGTTTTTTGTATCCTGATTATTTAACGAGATTACATGTATTCTGTTACACCCCAAGTCTGACAGTGGCTGATGGGTAGTCCTGCACCACTATCTGCGCTAACCTGATACTCCCCTCAAAGAAAACTTCACAATATCAACAATTACACATATTCTTCAAGTCATTTATGTAGAGAGTCCACCATAGAACTCCCTGTGTAAGTTGCATTAGAATGCGCATGTTAATGTAAACTATAATTAAATTTAATAGCCCAAAATGTGCCAAGAAAACCTTCCCCACACCATTATACCCCCTCCACCAGCCTGAATTGTTGACACAAGGCAAGTTGGGTCCATGGATTCATGCAGTTGGCACCAAATTCTGAGCATCTGTGTGCCTCAGCATAAACCGTGATTCATCAGACCACGCTGTTTTTCCAGTCTTTTATCATTTAAAAGCGATATTTTGTGTTTACTCAGGTTGCCTTTGTTTTATCTTAGATTTTTTTTTTAATTTCTGAAATGATTTAGTATGAGATATACAAAAGAAAATACTTTTTCACACCACTGTGCGTGTATATACAGTATCTCACAAAAGTGAGTACACCCCTCACATTTTTGTAAATATTTGATTATCAGAATGATCATTTATAAGACGAGAACCAAACGTTTGTCAAGTCCGGACACCTGCAGGCATCGCATGTGGGATTTGTTTGGTAGAAATACACCATGATTACAGCTTTGCATAAAAATTTCAAACAGTAAGTGTTTTGCACTTGGAAGTGCAGTTGTGACTGACGTGTTCTCTGCAGACAAAACAACAGGTGTGGAAAAAGCTTTGGAGTTTCTCGTTTGCTGAATTCATACACGTTACTTTTGCAGATGTGGATGGCTCCTTCATTTTATGACATAGGCTTTAACAAATACAGAAATACTAAAGCAGAACAAGCCACTGGATATTCAGATAATGTAACTAGGGATATAGCTGAATGTGAATACATTATTCAGAATGAACTGATAAGGTGTACTAAACAGATACAAATGCAGATACAAATAGGGGGTGTACTCCATCCATCCATCCATCTTCTACCGCTTACTCCTTTTCAGGGTCACGGGGAACCTGGAGCCTATCCCAGGAGGCATGGGGCACAAGGCAGGGTACACCCTGGACAGGGTGCCAATCCATCGCACAATCACATACACACTCACACACCCATTCATACACTATGGACACTTTAGACACGGCAATCAGCCTACCATGCATGTCTTTGGACTGGGGGAGGAAACCAGAGTACCCGGAGGAAACCCCTGCAACCTCCATACGTACGAGGAGAACATGCAAACTCCGCACACACATGGCCCCAGTGGGACTCGAACCCTGGACCCTGGAGGTGTAAGGAGAATGTGCTAAGCCGGGGGTGTACTATTCCTTTTTATTTATTTAAATCTGGTTGGGACTAGTGGTGGACAACAGAATTGGGATCTCACACGATTACAAAAAAAATTAAGCGAGTGTTAGGTTTTTACTTTCATGCAAGCTGAGTTTGACGACATTTCTTAGAAATGATCACAAGCCAAGAACAAACAATGAAGTTGGCCAGAGCCAGAATTCACATGCCATGCTGACTCTTGACTTACGTAGCACTGCACGTGACATGCATGTAAAAAAAAAAAAAAAAAAAACAATATATTGAAATCGCAATCATCGTTGTTACTGATCCAACCAGAAACCATCCATCCATCTATCCATTTTCTAGACCACTTATCCTACACAAGGTCAACGGGGAGCCTGGAGCATATCCCAGGGAACTCAGGGCACAGCTTGGACACCTTGAACTCAGGGCACACAAGGAAGTCAGCAGACACCTTGGACAAGTTGCCAACCCATCGCAAGCCACAATCTCACACACACACACACACACTATTGATAATTTGGAAATGCCAATCAAACTACAATGCTTGTCTTTGGACTGGTGGAGGAAACCGGAGTACACACAGAAACCACGGCGCGAAACAAAAGCACGGAGAGAACATGCAATCTCCACACACAAAGGGCAAGGGCAAGACCCAACCCTGGAGGTGCAAGACCACTACACCACTGTTTCCCCCACAAGAAACCAGAAACTTGCAAATAATAGAGGAATATAGGGTACAGATACTAGAAACATGTGGAACTGTGAAACAAAAGCCTTTGAGAGGGAATGACACAAAATGTATGCACAAAATTTGGCATTGCAGATTCATACAAAGCATAAAGAAAGCAAAAACTTTCAACATCTTAGTGGATTCTATACATCCTCCAGCTTTTGATAGTACTAAATATACTAAACGTGGGTAATGGAAGTACAGTATGTGATTGTAACTTGAATTTTTGTGATGAGAAGTAATCTTCATTTTAGTTCATTTGGCCTTTCATAGTAATCTATACCCATGTTCAATACATATTATATAAACCCTCGAGAATAATATATTCATTTAATGAAGACAAGCAAAATGAAAAAAAAAACAAAACTATAAGCAAATGTCCACATGCTATATAAGTGCGCCATTTATTTATTTATTTATTTATATTCTAATCTTCCACTACTACTACAATTCATTTGCTGTCTGTTTACAGTACTGACATGTCAAAGACTTGTACCAAAATAACCACACTGCTTCTTGGCTTTGTTTGTTTATTTATTTATTTATTTTTTTTTGCTAAAGGCGAAATCTAATTCTGAGTTCACATGATAACAGTGCTGGACCAAACCAAACAAAATGCAAATTGCTTAGGGCATTCTTACAGTTAGGAAAACAGACTTTTTGGAAGAGATTAGCATGAGGTTAGCATGGCGCCCCCACACACTGAGAAGGAGTGCAGCGGAGGAGTAGTGTTGTGCTCTCTGGGAATAATTGGGCTGAGTTGTTGAAAGCAGTTTGTATGGTAGACTGGCATCAGTAATATTATATAATAGTTAGCCCTGACATTTTGTCTTCTGCTAATGAAATACAGTATTTGGTAGAATTGTGTGGGGTTGGTCTATGAAGGAGTAACAAATCCTTGAGGTTTTGTGAAGATTAAAAGTGTGAACAACTGGACATAATGTGCTATGGGATGTATAAAGTTGAATGGTGTGATGTTTGGTGATTATAATTTCTTTTCTTTTTTTATACCAGACCAGCTAAATTTAAGTATGGCTAATTGATTAGAGTATCCCTTTTTAATGTAAACAGAACATAGTCATTTTCTTTAATTTCAAGTCTACCATAGGAGGATCTTTATGATATAATCCGACATGGAGAACACATGTTATTGGATAGATTTTACTTGGATATCATACAGTATGACAAAAAGAAAAGACCTCTGAAATCGCATGGTGTAAAACAAGCTTTAAACGCTGGAAGGATTTTGCGAATGAGGTTGATTCCTTTACTATTGAACTAGGGAGCTGATTGAGACATAGCGCTTGCTTCCATGCTACAGCTTGTGTTCGAGTTTAGATAAATGGGTGGCCAGAATATATTAATCTCTGTCTCTCTATAACACGCCGTGTCCTAAAGTAAGCTTATGTTGTCAGTGTTGACCAATCTGCTTTGCCCTTTGGGATTGAATGTTTGCTGTTCATACACTAAAGTGAATCATGTGCTTCACCTACTTTAATTCTATAGCACACTTTTTAGTATTATATTCGCTGATTATATGCTCACACAACCACATATTTTTGTTGGTGTTTTAGGTGATATCCGTAATGATTTGTACCTCAACTTGGAAAGAGGGGATTTTGAGAGAGGAGGGAAGAGCGTACAGAAGAACATCGAGGTCACAGTGTATGTGTTGTATGCTGACGGAGAGATTCTTAAGGTATATTTTGGAAATCAAATTAAAATGAAAATTAAATTTTTGCATTTGGAGCGTATTTTGAGGTTGTTGTTTTATTTCTGAAATGAAAAGTGCATCCTAACCTTAATTGAGGTGTTTCACAAGAAATCTGTTATAGTCTGTACTTTTTTTTTACTTTAGGACTGTATTAGCCTTGGCTCAGGAGAGCCGAATATCAGTGAGCACCGTTCACTCGTCCTCTACCACAACAACAGCCCTCGCTGGAGTGAAGTGATCAAGCTGCCCATCCCCATCGATCGCTTCAGAGGCTCCCATCTGCGCTTCGAGTTCAGGCACTGCTCGAGTATGTTCTTCAATGACTTAGCAAAATTCAACATATTCAACTAGGAGAGATTAATCACTCAGTGATTAAGGTTCTATGTTATTGACCGAAATGGTTATGAGCCACTGTTGGGGACTTACATAGAATACGGGCGTTTCAGAACAGGAATATGATTTAAGATTCAGTACATTAACACAAATTCTGTCTTGACAATATCAGCAATGAATAAAACCACGTTCCTATTTCTGCAGCAAAAGACAAAGGCGAGAAGAAACTCTTTGGTTTTGCTTTCACACCTCTAATGAGAGAAGATGGTACGACGCTATCCGACGAGTGTCACGAACTCTATGTCTACAAGGTCAGAACATGTTCTCCTGCTAATTAAACAGGATTAACCCTTAAATGTATACGTGTTTCGCCAATCACCATGACATGTTTGAGTCGTTAGCGACTCGGAGTATAAATCTAACACTAATGGATCTCTAAACTGCCCCAATAGTATAAAAATGTCTTAATATTTTATTACCAATTACTAAATAATAAAATACAGCATATTTTGTTATATTTTGTCATTTTATTTGCCATCAAACAGATGCAAAAAAAATATACATTTAAAATAATGTACTTATAATTCACGCGCTAAAATATTGAAAGTATTGTAGCATTTTCATTCAGTCATTTCAGTCACCATAACAAAGTTAAAATCATTACAATATTAAATATTTTTTATAATAAAAGTCATTTTATTATGTACAATTTTCATGGCTAAAAAGAATATTATCGAGTAATATTATCAGTAGTATGAGAATGTAGCACCTTCTGCGCTTCGCCCGGTAAATTCAGCATCTGGCTGATACTCTCAATAGACTATTATCATGTTCATGATCATCAAATTCAATATAATGTTCGGTGACAGATTCATCTTCAAATCCACCATCAACCGGCAATATTATCTGATTACAAACTTGTTCGGCAGTAAATCGCTGAGCCATGTCAAGTTTTGTAATGTTTCTTTTATGTTTGGGATCATTATAATTGACATTATAATTGACATTATATCATCATTGTTTAACAAACATTCTCACCTTGAGGAATAAAAATGAATTGCACTTATTGAGCCAGGAGAAATTCAATATTGTTGCGCAGAAAAATATACTTACATTATGACATACCTCGGGTCAGTAGCGAATCTATATACTTTTCACAATAAATTCATTATAAAACAGATATCATTTGACAACTTATTTTATATTTGTTCTTGTTATATATCTTTTTAAAACTTAAAGCATATTCTGATTGTGTAACGAATATTCTCTAATAATATGCTTACCTAATTGTTGCCTTTATAGCGACATCCAATATTCGTGCTTGTCATCTGGACAGCTTTTGAATCCTCTCAGCAGTAGTATTCACTCATCCTCCCAATTCTTATTGACATCTATCTTCTAAGTTTGTCATACAGTGCCTTCTTCAGATCAAATCTGGAGACTGAGAGGCTGACAAATCTTTTCAAATGATTTTTCTGTTGATTTTTCCTTAAAAATATAAGTATATGGCACATTTTCCGTTTTGTCATTCAAAAACAATGGATGATTCGAATTTTTTCTCTCCAATGTGTTTTCTCAGTGTGATGAGAACACAACCTTCAGCAACCATGCTCTGTATCTGGGCTTACCCTGCTGTAAGGACGACTTTAACGGCTGCCCCAACATTCCTTCCAGCCTCATCTTCCAGCGTAGCACCAAGGAAACCCTGTGGATCTCCACTCAACTCTCCTCCACCAAGCTCACACAGAATGGTAGCTTTGAAACACTTCATAATAACACGCACGTTGTTAATTATTGATTCATTGCAGACTTTATTGTGATCATCACGTTGTAATACATTCTTGTTCTCTTTTCTACTCAGTGGACTTACTGGCTCTGCTGAAGTGGAAAGCTCAGCCTGATCGCGTGATGGACATTCTAGGTCGACTGAGACATGTTAGTGGAGAGGAAATAGTCAAGGTAAGCACTTCATGTAAGATGGAAAATGTTAATGACACTTATGCAGTGATGTGAAATATTAACATGCTGCAATTTATTCAGTTTCTTCAGGACATCCTGGACACACTGTTCTCCATTTTAGATGACAACACAGATAAATATGGTCCTCTGGTGTTTCAGTCGCTGGTAGGAAGCTTTTATTTCCACATTATATGCTCCTTTTATAATACGTATAATCAAACAGCTTGAGCACAGAGTGAGCTTCACATCTGTATTCAGTGTGTGTTTGTGTGTATTCCAGGCTCTTGTATCACTGATCTCTTTCTCTAGTACCCATGCTGCTGCTGGTGTGTGTGCGTGTGTGATGAATAGCAGGTCTTGGCTGGCAGGAAGCCAGCTGTTATTAGATCACAGCTGCCTGCATTGCCATCCCGTAGGGAGTCTTTAGCTTTTCAGGCCTCAGCCCAAAGAGTCAAGGAGTTTTGGCTATTACCTCTCTAATCACATCTGTCATATCTTTATAAAGAGGAAATCTCTCTGCCAGCCTTCTCATAGGAATAGGTACTGATGATTTCACCTGTATTGTTGATATGTGCTCCGCCATATCTTTATAAAGTGGAGGATTAAGCGTTGATGACTTTTTGCTGTGTAGTTGAGGCAGTACAGATATTAAATGCATGTTTTCAAATTGAGTGTATTTACCTCTGTAATCTTTCTGCTGTTCTTTTAGTGCTATAGATTATATAAATTTGTACCTCGGCCCCCAAATGGCACAGTTAGCTCATGTATAACCTTTTGAACTCATAATCTCCAGATGATGATGGCTACAGCCATAATTGGTCTTGCTCTCTGGGTGGAAATGATGACCTCTCATTATTAGTCAGAGCAACACTAGACAAGCATTTGTTTGTTTTTGGAAATAATAATAGCTTCTAATATGATCCTAAGTAAATCATTAACTAAAACAGTATTTTTTTTCTCCTTATTCTGTAATTCTGTACATTTAAAAAAAAAAAAAATCTTTTAGTATATTTATTGGGATTGAAGCTATATACAGTGCCCTCCAGTAATATTGGTGCCCTTGGTAAATATGAGCAAAGAAGGCTGTGCAAATATATCGTTATTGTTTAAACTTTTGATATTTTGTTTAAAAAAAAATCACAAACATACTCTGCTGTCATGGATATCAAACAATTGCAAACAAAACACAGGTTTATATATAAAAAAAAATGTTGATAAGTAAAGGTGTGCAAGTATTATTGGCACCCCTATGAATTCATGAGAAAAATATTTTCACCTGACCTGGACATTTTTTAGGATGCATGGCATCATAGACTGTTATCAAATATCAACAGATATTAAATGAAAACCTGACTGCCTCTGCCAGAAAGCTTAAAATGGGCTGTGGTTGGATCTTTTAGCAGGACAATGTATCCAAAATATACATCACAATCAACACAAAAATGGTTTATTGACCACAAAATCAAGATCTTGCCATGGTCATCCCAGTCCCCTGACTTGATACCCATAGAAAACCTGTGGGGTGAACTGAAGAGGAGAGTACACAAGCGTGGACCTCAAATTTTAAAGGATCAAGAGAGATTCTGTATGGAGATATGATCTCAGATCCCTTGCCTTGTATTCTCCAACCTCATCAGGCATTATCAGAGAAAACGTCGAGCTGTTATCATGGCAAAGGGAGTTAGCACAAAGTATTGACTAAAAGGGTGCCACTAATTGTTGCCCTATACAGTGGTGTGAAAAAGTGCTTGTCCCCTTCCTCATTTCCTGTTCCTTTGCATGTTTGTCACACTTAAGTGTTTCGGAACATCAAACCAATTTAAACAATAGTCAAGGACAACACAAGTAAACACAAAATGCAATTTGTAAATGAAGGTGTTTATTATTAAAGGTGAAAAAAAATCCAAACCATCATGGCCCTGTGTGAAAAAGTGATTGCCCCCCTTGTTATAACATACTATAACTGTGGCTGAGTTCAATTTCTCTAGCCACACCCAGGCCTGATTATTGCCACACCTGTTCACATTCAAGGCATCACTTAAATAGGAGCTGCTTGACACAGTAAGGTCCACCAGAAGATCCTTAAAAGCTACACATCATGCCGAGACCCAAAGAAATTCAGGAACAATTGAGAAAGAAAGTAATTGAGATCTATCAGTCTGGAAAGGGTTATAAAGCCATTTCCAAAGCTT
>JAFFST010006106.1:38841-49795 GCA_022414735.1 Noturus placidus
GTCCTTGACTATTGTTTAAATTGGTTTGATGTTCCGAAACACTTAAGTGTGACAAACATGCAAAGGAACAGGAAATGAGGAAGGGGGCAATCACTTTTTCACACAGGGCCATGATGGTTTGGATTTTTTTTCACCTTTAATAATAAACACCTTCATTTACAAATTGCATTTTGTGTTTACTTGTGTTGTCCTTGACTATTGTTTAAATTGGTTTGATGTTCCGAAACACTTAAGTGTGACAAACATGCAAAGGAACAGGAAATGAGGAAGGGGGCAAACACTTTTTCACACCACTGTACAAGTCCCACTGATTTATTCTTTTTTTTTATAGAAAAAAGATAATACATTTTACCTTGCAGCCAGTACTACTGTTAGAGCTATTGTTATAGAAAATGAACACCTTCTGACCAATCAGAATCAAGAATTCAATAATAATGCCTAATTTTGGCTTTAAGGCGTATGTGCTCTCCTTTGTGTTTGTTTACCTCTGTACTGTCTCACTAATGACGATTCTCTTTTAGGGATAATAAAGATTAATCTCACCTTTCCAACCTCTTTTTTCATTTTTCTTCTTCTTTTTGTTTTTGCAGGTATGGTGATATGAGAGTCATGATGGCCTATGAGCTATTCAGCATGTGGCAAAACCTTAGTGAGTGTCTGCTTATCGTTTTACTGTCTTTCGCTGTCCTGCCTCGTTCTGTCCTCCTCACTCTCTCAGCCTCAACACACATGCATGGCGCTATTTGGAAAAGCAATGCTGACCTCTATAGATGAAAGTAAAAATATCCATGGCAGGTCTTTATGGCCTCATGTTCATAAATAATCATGTATCGTAATTTGATTTTGCAGCCTAGTTTGCTTGACTGAGCATTCAATATATATATATATATATATATATATATATATATACACACCCACCCACCCACCCTCATATTATAGTTCAAGTCATGTTATTATAATTGACTTTGCATTGTTTGTCTTATCATTTCTTTGTATATTTTTCCTCCAGGTGACAATAAGATCCACTTTATCCCAGGGATGATTGGACCCTTCCTGGGCGTAACCCTGGTTCCTCAGAGTGAGGTCAGGAACATCATGATCCCCATCTTCCACGACATGATGGACTGGGAACAGCGCAAGAACGGCAACTTCAAACAGGCAAGGCCTCTATAGCAGCTTTGTGAAGCAAAAGGATCAAATGTGTTGATCATCTGCAGGTTTTCCTGCAACTGAATGAAGATATCAGACCGTACAGATATTAAACTCTCTCCTGTGTGTGTTTCCAGGTGGAGGCAGAGCTCATAGATAAGCTGGACAGTCTAGTGTCTGAGGGTAAAGGAGACGAGAACTACAGAGAGCTTTTTGGGTTGCTGTGAGTCCACACACACACACACACACACACACACACACACACACAGACACACACACACACACACAGACACACACACACGTGCATACACATACAGAGAGAGGGAGATCAAACATTCTTCTTTTGCTGTAAAGTGTATTTTTATCTAACATAAAAGCAAGAGACAATTTCAGAATGGAAAATAAAAAGACTAATATGATGATATATGAATGAAAAGACAGCAACCAGTGAAATAAACATCTAATGTAACTAACATGCCGAAAATCTTGCTGCATAACACTCCTAGTCGTAATCTTCACTGCAAACTTGTTTTCATTTATCAATATGGCTTCCACTTTTATTGCTTTTGCAGCTTATAAAATAGCACTTGGCCTAGCACATCCTATTATTTTGCATGATTTTTTCATATCACGAACAAACGGTAAATTGTGCACACAAATTAATGAAGCCATGAAATACTAAAGCAAATTCGTAATGTATGCGTGGGATTTAATAGATTTCAGCATGCTTTTAATTCACTATTTGGAGTTGTTTTGGTTCATTCGATGTGCTTTCCTGGATAGAAAACATGTTCATGGTATGAAGGATAAGCTGACCGGGCATTCCATAAAAACCTTCTTGTGGATTTTAAAGCGGCGATACTATTAATTATTGAATGTCATATTTATGTAGTTATGTAGCCCTTAACTAGCATTTTGTTTTTGATTTTAAGTGTATTTATTGACAAAAACATACATTTCAGTATGAAGTATTGTGCTTACATCAAACTGTGAGACAGTGAAGAACACAATCAGTAACTGAGCCAACGTAACTGTTTTACTCAAACTCATCCCTGACCGCCTGACTCTCACACTACTTCTGAATAGCACTTAGATAAAAGTTTTCAAGCTCAATTCGTCTTAATAACTTTAAATTAAGAGACACTGAAAATGTAATTAATACAGCTATGCATATCCTCAAGAGACTTCCTTGTTAATTAAAGCTTGATGGGTTTTTTTTTCTGTAGTTGCAGTATGTGTGAGTTTTGAATGCAGATAATTTCAGCATTAAATCCTCACTATGCGAACGTAACTCAACTTGGAATGTGTCCGATCCAATATAATGTTGGAAACAACACAGTTTAATATTGTGCCGGTTTATGAAGTTTATTTAGTAAGCATGGACAGAGCATTAGGGTTAAAGGAGAGTTATAGGAGACTGGTTTGCTGCTAACATGTTTTCTGTAGCATTAAATTAAATTAAATTAAGTTAACAACCTCATTGTGTTTGCTTTGTGCTGCGGGACTGTAGTACTCAGCTTTTTGGGCCCTATCCCAGGTAAGATAACACTAGTCACTTTAGTTCTACGCCAACTAATACCAACTGTTTTATGTGCCACACTGAGCTTCTCTTTCAGAAAAGTGCCATTATTTTCACCTCTGGTGTAACATCGAGAAGTCTGACATTGCTTTTTATTGTTGATTTCTAGTCTTTTGGAAAAAATCGAGCAGGAGACGTGGCGTGAGACAGGCATCTCTTTCGTCACCTCTGTCACTCGCCTTATGGAGAGGCTTCTGGATTACAGGTGGGGTTTATAGTGCCAATGCCAAATACATCACTGTTGTGTTGTATCATGAATACAACATTGGTAGGTGATTATAAAGTAAATATGGTCGAAATTTAATCACAGTTCTAATTCAGTGCTCCTCACGCTGGGGGTCGTTTTTTCATAGTGTTTACATTCCACTATTCTTGCGCAAGTATTCGCTACTCAGTCAAAATATTTCAAAGAATGCTGCATTCACAAGTTGTTGACATTTGCCAGAAAACTTATCCCTGCTCAAAAAAACAAACAATAGACACAGTACAGAAATTCTAATGGTTTCCACTACAAACACAATTACAAACCATCAGCTAAACATTAAAACTATTACTATTACCATTATTGGTCCTTAATGATATTCACTAGACCTCACATGCCACCAACAGAAGGAAGTAAATTACCAGTAAAGACTCACACATAGTTTCAATTAAAACCAATACAATTCCCACTATAACTATTAAAACCATTACAATTTCTATGAGGATTCTGTTGGAGTATTTTTCAGCAGGGTTTTGTTTGTGCAATTTTTGTTGTATGGAAGATTTTATTTGTTAATTTACACAACACGCGTCATGTAAATATTGGTATTCCCCACAGTTTTTCTTATTTCTCTGCCTTTACATTGTCCATATAAAAGATAAGATATGCTAGTTCACTCAATCATTATTCTGTTATTAGCTACCTTCAATGCAGCTGTAACTTTGTGTTTCCTAGCAATAGTGTTCTCACAATTTTACCTACTTGGAAAAAGTGTTAAAATGTATGTATGCCTTACTACTCATCATCATGCTCTATTTGTGCTTAGAGATTCGGAAATTTAAAAAAATATTCTAAACCCTTTCAAACCAGATCAAAATGTTGTCATCTTTAACAAGTTTATGAGAAGATTGAATACTGTACTTCCTCTTTTCTCAGCTCATAGTTGTAATGTTATAACACAAAGCTGATGTGCATTTAGAGCCGATTCCTACAGACATTTAATTGTTCACTTCAGTCATTAGCTAGTTTGTGGGTGCTGTCTATAATACCCAGTTGCCTAGCAACAACAGTCTGTCAACTTTAACCATTTGAATGGACGGTGTATCCTGTTTTCATATTCCCAGGTTGAGGGAACGAAATTCAGAATTCAATTTGTTAAATAAATTTGTGCTAGTAGTTAAATAAAATTGTTAAATATTATTGACAGATTTGATCGGTTATGAGTAATCAAGGGCGCACGGTGGCTTAGTGGTTAGCACGTTCGCCTCACACCTCCAGGGTTGGGAGTTCGGGGGTTCCACCGTGACCCTGTGTGTGCAGAGTTTGCATATTCTCCCCATGCTGTGTGTGTTTCCTCCGGGTACTCTGTATGGAGTATGGTAGGCTGATTGGCATGTCCATAGTGGATGAATGGGTGTGTGAATGTGTATGTGAGCCCTGCAATGGATTGGCTCTAAAGGGTGTACCCTGACTTGATGCTCCCTGGGATTGGCTCCAGGTTTACCATGACCCAGTAGGATTAGCGGTATTGAAGATGGATGGATGGATGAGTAATATACACTCCAGTCGAAATGTCCACATATCAGAAAATAATGGGTTTTGGAACAAACTCTGTTTTCTGTTTTTGCATTCTTGCATCATTCATTGATGCCATCTCCAATATTTTCCTAAAATGTATATGTACAGTCATACAGGGTTGCATGTCTTTCTGAATGTCATACAAAAAGTCATAGATAAATTTATCCAGTCCTGGTTTATGTGGACAGGGATTGCATGAAGGGAGATGAGACGGAGAACAAGAAGATTGGCTGCACCGTCAACTTGCTAGTGAGTTTACATTCTGCCAACCCCTTTTTTATAGAATATTTCATGTATCATTGGATTTTCACACAATTCCTAAAAGTAGAGGACGGCTTGCCATCATTGATGGAACGATGAATTCTGAATTATACCAGCAAATTTTTAAGGAAAATGTCAGGACATTTACAGTATCTGTGAACAAAATCTCAAGAGAAAGTTGGGCATGCAACAAGACAATGACCCTAATCTCACGAGTTGTTCAACCAAAGAATGTTTAAAGAAGAATAAAGTAAATGTTTAGGAATGGCCAAGTCAAAGTCTTGACCTTAATTCAAAAGAATTGTTGTGTAAGGACCTGAATCAAGCAGTTCATGTGAGGAAACCCACCAACATCACAAAGCTGAAGCTGTTCTGTACTGAAGAACGGGCTAAAATTCCTCCAAGCCGATGTGCAGGACTGAACAACAGTTACTGGAAACGTTTAGTTGCAGTTATTGCTGCACAAGTGAGTCACACCAGATACTGAAAGCAAATGTTCACATACTTTTGCCACTTACAGATTGGAAGCAATTGGATTATTTTCCTCAATAAATAAATGACCAAGTATAATATTTTTGTCTCATTTGTTTAATTGGGTTCTATTTAAATACTTTTAGGACTTGTGTGAAAATCTGATTCTTAGATCATATTTATGCACAACTGCTAAGAGTGACTAACTAACATTATCTCTTTGACTATTTTGAACATTTAGCGATTATTGTTTATTAGTAAAATTAGCAATTTCAGGTTGTTTAATTTTCAGCTATTCCTGTGTGATGAAGGTTTGTATTTTGCAGAACTTCTATAAGTCTGAAATCAACAAAGAGGAGATGTACATCCGCTACATTCACAAGCTTTGTGACATGCACCTGCAGGCTGAGAACTACACAGGTAAGTGAAACACACTATCCGAAAATGTAGCAGATGTATCAGATGATGCTTTGTGATAACTTTGTTTCATTAGTACTTTCTTAATAACACCTAACAGGGCTTAGACCGAACCTGACTTCTGTGTATATGAGCTACTAGTAACAGTTCTGCCACTCATGACCCTGAAAGGCAGGTTTTAAAAATCATATTTCTATTCCAAAGATTATGTTTGGTTCATTCTAATCTGAGAGTGAAATGGTAAATGGTAAAAAGTGCACTTATATGGCGCTTTTAACCAAAGCACTTTACATTGCGTCTCATTCACCCATTCACACACACACCAATGGTAACAGAGCTGCCATGCAAGGCGCTAACGTGCCATCAGGAGCAACTTGGGGTTCAGTGTCTTTCTCAAGGACACTTCGGTATGTGGAGTCATCCGGGCCAGGAATCGAACCGCCAACCCTACTATTAGTGGACAACCCGCTCTACCACTTGAGCCACAGCCGCCCAAATGTCCATGTGAATTCAAAAGTTGAGTAGTGTTGAATGGTATCATCTTTAATCTGTCGGGTTGCTCCACAGAGGCGGCGTTTACTCTGCTCTTGTACTGGGAGCTGCTGCAGTGGGAGGATCGACCCCTGCGTGAGTTTCTGCACTACCCGGCTCAGAGCGAGTGGCATCGCAAAGAGGATCTTTGCCGCAAGGTCATCCACTATTTCAACAAGGGCAAGGTAGGACATACACATTCATACGCAAAACAGATTTCCTGCAACATTTGACATTCAGGACCTCTGAATTGAGATTTATTCCTTGTATGGCAATAGGTTACATTGCAGTAAAGCAACAAATCCCAATGATTGGCTTGATTAAGGTCCTCAGATCCAATCCTATTGTCTAGGGTGGAAGTATTAAAAAAAATTATATTTACACCACTGTATCAGACCTGCCAACCTCCCAGTATATTGCGAGGGAGCCCAGAATTTTAACATCAGAATACAGTACATTGACTTATCACTCAATAATAACACATCGAAAGAGAAGTATATTTTTACTCCTAACAATAGCACATGAGCCAATCGACATATGAATCTGGGTTGACAGTCCATCCCTCCTTCCCCATCTCACTCTCCTCTTCACTGATTTCACTTCACTGCCTCGCGTTCACACTTTCATTGCAAAAAATGTGAAATAAACTCTATCAATGTAGTATATTTGTATATACAGTGCTGATGTCTTCTTGTTTTTTGGGGAATATCTCATACTACATTTTTTCAGAAATTAAAACAAAATCTAACATAAAACAAAGGCAACCTGAGTAAACACAAAAAAGTTATCCCAAGACCAACCTGGCCTGTGTGAAAATGTATGTGCCCCCGTAGTTACGAATTGCCAAAATCTATGAAACTGCATTCATAATGCAGTTCAGCCACTGATGTATATACAGTATCTCACAAAAGTGAGTACACTCCTCACATTTTTGTAAATATTTGATGATATATTTTCATGTGACAACAATGAAGAAATAGATCTTTTAAGATTTATTAGTATGGGTAATCCTGTTAAGAGATCTAAGGTTTTTATATATTTTATATATATATATTTTATATATTTGAAACTTTTAAAAACTGTGATATAGTATTTTTAAGGGAGACTCACTGTTGTATTAAAGATCATAGGTTATATTGCCCTTGTGTCTTATGCCTGTTGTTGGGTTTTATAATAATTATACAACCAGCAATAGTTAGTGTAGCCATCATGTGCCGGGGTTATGGGGGGGGGATCAAGTGTAAATGAACCACATGTATCTTGTGGGAGGTATGTTACTGGGGTTAAAAGTTTGATTCTGTATGGATTTATGAAAATGAATCATATGTAATTAAATCACATGTACATGAATCATAAGTAAATTGATCATATGTAAACTGTTATCGGGGTAAAAAAAAAATGTTGATTCTGTATTGATATACCTTGTTGTACTCTGAAAAGTGTATGAGAATCAATAAAAATTTTTATAACAAAAAAAAAAAACAATGAGGAAGAAATGACACTGAGTGTACAGCTTGTGTAACAGTGTAAATTTACTGTCCCCTCAAAATAACTCAACACACAGACATTAATGTCTAAACCACTGGCAACAAAAGTGTGTACACTCCTAAGTGAAAATGTCCAAATTGGGCCCAAAGTGTCAATATTTTGTGTGGCCACCATTATTTTCCAGCACTGCCTTAACCCTCTTGGGCATGGAATTCAGCAGAGCTTCACAGGTTGCCACTGGAGACCTCTTCCACTCCTCCATGATGACATCACAGAGCTGGTGGATATTAGAGACCTTGTGCTCCTCCACCTTCCATTTGAGGATGCGCCACAGATGCTCAATAGGGTTTAGGTCTGGAGACATGCTTGGCCAGTCCATCACCTTCACCCTCAGCTTCTTTAGCAAGTTGGTCGTCTTGGAGGTGTGTTTGGGGTCGTCATCATGCTGGAATACTGCATACTGATCATGCTCTGCTTCAGTATGTCACAGTACATGTTACAGAGTAACATGAATTCTGCTCTCTACCAGAAAATCCTATAGGAGCATGTCCGGTCTTCAGTTTGTAAGTTCAAACTCAAGCGGAACTGTATTATGCAGCAAGACAATGATCCAAAGCATAGGAGTAGTCCTATAAGTCATTGAAAGACTGTTATCGGAAGCATTTGGTTGCAGTTATTGCTGCTAAAGTTATCACAAACAGATTTTATTTTTAAAGGGGGCAATTAGTTTTTCATGTGGGTGATAACTCTTTTTGCTTCAATAAGAAAATAATACAATTGAAACTGTATTGTGTGTTTTCTCAGGTTGCCTTTATTTTATGTTGTATTTCATTTGAAGATCTAAAGTATCTCTAAGTATGAGATATACACAAAAAAAAAATCAGGCCAATACTTTTTCACAGCACTATAGTTAGTATATCGTTATAGCATTGGTTAACTATATTTATTGGGGGTGCACTAAAAGAGAGGAAATGCCAGAAAAAAACCCTGGACGTGTCAAATCTAACATGTTACAAGTAATTGTAATGGTAATGATAATTAGAAAGTGATTAAAACCACTGGTTTTACGTAACGAACTTAACAGTGAATGTTACCACACAATGTTGATTCTTTCAAAAATTATTTATTAATCAACACATTCTAACAGATTTACATTTACATTTATTCATTTAGCAGACGCTTTTATCCAAAGGGACTTACAAATGAGAGCACACTCACACACCAATGGTAGCAGAGCTGTCATGCAAGGTGCTAGCTTGCCATCGAGGGCAACTTAGGGTTCAGTGTCTTGCCCAAGGACACTTCGGCATGGGATCACCCGGGCCGGGATTCGAACCACCAACCCTACGATTAGTGGATTAGTGGACAACCCGCTCTACCGACTGAGCCACAGCCGCCCTACAGATTTAATCATTAAACATAACAGTGGTCTAATACATTATTTAATTAAAATTATTTAATTATCTCTCAAACTCAGAGTCTTTTGCAGAAATTATACTACAAATTGAAAACAATTTGGCTACTATCACTTTGTTTCTCGCATATCGCCCACCTGATATTTATTTTTCACACATACAATACTGTTTATTACTTTTTCATCTTTGTTGCGAATTTGCTCTTAACTTACATTTGCATTTAGAATGTTTTAATAAGTAATATTATAACCATGGGTTAATGGGTCGTTCATGGCTGAATAGTGAATAGCACACACTAGTAATATAGGAATTTATCATGCTGGAATTTTAAGGATTTATTTCACGTCTTTGCCCTTTGCTAGACTTGGTTGTCATGACTACAGGCGTAGGGAGTCTATGAGAAAGGGCCTTGTTTATATCTGGGAGCCTTCGGAGTGAGAAAACAGGGGGATTGTTTATAGGCTAGGAGGAGCGTTGGGACCGTGGTGCATAGCATAACATTAAGATTATACATGTCCTGTATAGGAGGGAGGGCGGGAGGGAAGAAGGGAGAGAGAGAACTCTTGAGGAAGCATCTTAGAAAATTTTGTGAAGCTTCTATAAGAGACCAACTTTCTGTGCCTGCTTGAGTGTCAATCCTGTATTGTGCATGCAAGAAAAAATATTCTACTACATGGATGGTTTGACCAATAAGGGTAATACTGTGTCTAAAAATTATTTATAACATACTCTATATGGCCAAAGGTTTGTGGACGCCTGACCATCACACTCATATCTGCTTTTTGAGTATCTGATTCCAGGTATAATCCCATTTTTTTGCAGTTAAAATAACCTCCACTCTTCTAGGAAGGCATTCCACTAGATTTTGGAGCATGGCTGTGGGGATGTGTGCTCATTCAGATACAAGAGCATTAGTGAGGTCAGGCACTGATGTTGGGTGAGGAGGCCTGGAGTTCAGTCATTGTTCCAGTTCATCCTAAAAGTGTTCAGTGGGGTTGAGGTCAGGGTTATGTGCAGCTCTTACTCAAGTTCTTACACACCAACCTTCACAAACCATGTCTTCATTTAATAGTAACACCTGTATTCCTTCTCATTCATGGAATTATCCAGTCAGCCAATCCAGTTTCAAGTCCAGTTTATGTGACCCTGGCCCCATTGTAGCCTCAGATTCTTGGCTGACAGGAGTGATCCCCAGTGGATGTGTTCATCTGTCTGTTGTAGCCCATCCACATCAAGGTTGTGCATTCTGAGATGTTTTCCAGCTCAACACAGTTTTTAAAGAGTGGATATTTGAGTTACCGCATCCTTCCTGTCAGCTCAAACCAGTCTGACTATTCTCCTCTGACCTCTCTCATTAACAACATGTATCCACCCACAGAACTTCCCCTCACTGGACTGTTTGTTTATTTATTTTTTGGAACCATTCTGTCTAAACGCTAGAGACTGTTGGTCTATGAGTGTGTACCCTATATATATACTGTCCATCCATCCATCCATCCATCTATCCATCTATGGATGGATGGATATATACTGTATATAACTTAGATGTAAAGAAAGGTCACATTCCTTTATATGAAGATGTGGTGCTGCACAATGCATTTTCAGCATTCATTAATCATTAGTTGGTGGTTGTTTAAATTAAGGTACTGATTATAGAAAAAACAACTAACTAAGATAAGAACAGAAATAAGAACTACAGTGCCTTGCGAAAGTATTCAGCCCCCTTGAACTGTTTGACATTTTGCCACATTTCAGGCCTCAAACATAAAGATATAAAACTGTAATTTTTTGTGAAGAATCAACACCAGGTGGGACACAATCATGAAGTGGAACGAAATTTATTGTATATTTCAAACTTTTTCA
>JAFFST010006106.1:57618-80040 GCA_022414735.1 Noturus placidus
GCATTTTGTGTTTACTTGTGTTGTCCTCGACTATTGTTTAAATTGGTTTGATGTTCCGAAACACTTAAGTGTGACAAACATGCAAAGGAACAGGAAATGAGAAAGGGGGCAAGCACTTTTTCACACCACTGTATTCACAGCCTTTAGCATGACATTCCATATTGAGCTCAGGTGCATCCTGTTTCCACTGAGCATCCTTGAGATGTTTCTACCTCTTGATTGGAGTCCACCTGTGGTGAATTCAGTTGATTGGACATGATTTGGAAAGGCACACACCTGTCTATATAAGGTCCCACAGTTGCATGTCAGGGCACAAACCAAGCCATGAAGTCCAAGGAATTGTGTGTAGACCTCAGAGACAGGATTGTATCGAGGCACAGATCTGGGGAAGGGTACAGAAACATTTCTGCAGCATTGAAGGGCCAATGTGCACAGCGGCCTCCATCATCTATAAATGGAAGAAGTTTGGAACCAGCAGGACTTTTTCTAGAGCTGTCCACCCGGCCAAACTGAGCGATCAGGTGTGAAGGGCCTTAGTCAGGGAGGTGACGAAATACCCTCTGACAGAGCTCCAGCATGTGTCTGTGGAGAGAGGAGAACCTTCCAGAAGAAAAACAATCTCTGCAGCATTCCACCAATCAGCCCTGTATGGTAGTTGTTTTTTATTTTGAATAAATTTGCAAAGATTTCAAACAACCTTCTTTTACGTTGTCATCATGGGATATTGTTTGTAGAATTTTGAAGAAAATATTGAATTGAATCCATTTTGGAATAAGACTGTAACATCACAAAATGTGGAAAAAGTGAAGCAATGTGAATACTTTCCGGATGCACTGTATATTCACAAATTTCGTGCTTAAAGGAGTAGCCGATAGCAAAATGTCAATAATTCAATGTTTACCACAAATGTGGTTACCATATTTTCCGCACTATAAGGCGCACCTAAAAGCCTTAAATTTTCTCAAAAATCGGCCGTGCGCTTTATGTGTGGACTGAGTTCCAAAATAACAACCATATAACAACCGTATGCGCCTTATAACACGGTGCGCCTTATGTATTGGTCAAGTACAGAAATAGACCCCGTAATTGAGACCCCGTAATTGAGAATCCGGTGCACCTTATGGTGTAGAAAATACGATAATTACCTAAAATGTGTTGCATCGCATCACTAAACTGGTAGCTATAAGCTTTTCTTATTATCTTCTTAGCTACATTAGCCTTGTGGTTCCCATGGAAAACTTAAACTATCAAAATATGTCTTCTCTAATCAACCAGATAAGCATTAGGTAAGTTAATTTCAGAATTGTAAAACATGATGAAGCATGAAGTTAATAGAAGAAAATAGTCAACGGCAGGGTGGGGTTTTGCAATAACAGCACATCTCAAAGTATATTATTCCATTAGAGAAATTTGCCAGTGATTACAATTTTTGTAAAAACACACCATCATTTTTTTTATCCATTTATAGTTACAATTGTATTGTAGAACATCCATGAAACAATGGATGTTGAAAAAGTTATAGCTTTACATCTGACTTTTATAAAGCTGCCACTGACACTGGAGACTCCTTACATAAATGATAAACAAATGTCTCTTTACAAAAAAACGTCTGTTAATGTTAATAAGTCTCTGTGAATTAGCCGTTACTATAGAAACAATAATATATTAGAATGCGTGTATAAAGCTATTGTCTGATTTGCTGTTATGACAAAAATTAATCAACACCAGCTGACCAATCAAATTCTAAAGATAAACTGATTCAGGTGAATAAATTATAACTTTAAACTCTTGCATCTATTTTTTAGGCATTCTTTGATAAAGAATACATCTCCACTCACCCAGAGGACACAGAAAAAATCACTCAGCTCAAGGACCTCATGCAAGAACAGGTGAATACGGAAATATCTGCACATTATCCTCTCAAGCTAAACAGCCCAAAATATTTGGATATGATCATATAGTCGGTATAATATGGTGGTTCATGTTTTTAGGTCCACGTCCTGGGTGTAGGGCTGGTGGTCCATGAGAAACTGGTACACCCGGAAATGCGTCCTCTACACAAGAAGCTGATAGATCAGTTCCAGATGATGAGGAGCAGTCTGTGCCATGTGAGAACTGAACATTCATTCATTACTGTGCCACTGCTAACCTTCAGCTCATAACTATAGGTGTACGAACATGACTTTGTGTGTATGTGTGTGTTCAGTGCATTATGTTTGTGTGTGTTCTGCAGGGCTTGCCTGGCTTAGACAGACTGAGTGCAGTCTGCTCTGGACCCAGCAACGCACGAGCCATCCTCCCGTCCCATAATTCTATGAACCCAGAGAGCATCAAACTCATGCATAGACACAGGTGAGCAGAACACACACACACACACACACACACATTTTACTATCCTTGTGAGGACCTTCCATTGATGTAATATTAATGCAGCTAATTAATGCTATGCCTACACCTAAATCTAACCCTATCCTTAACCACAGTAACCAAAAATAAGCTCTTTTGGCTCTCAGTTATTGGTCCTCAGTAAGATATAAAAACATGCACCATGTTACTTTAAAGATCCCAATCCAATTCTACTGACAAATTTGAAAGAATTGCGTTTATAAAGGGAATTATAATGGGATTTCTTACTTTGACTAAGTATCATCATATTATATTAGTCTCTGTCTCATCACCGGAGGTAAGTCTCATCATCATCTCTTCACTTGACTGATATCTGTTCATGCCATCATTGATAGGGAAATAATCGCTGATAAAGTTAATACAGTAAATACTGACCTGTATAAATACTGACTGCGGCTGTGGCTCAGTCGGTAGAGCGGGTTGTCCACTAATCCACTAATCCTAGGGTTGGTAGTTCGAATCTCGGCCCGGGTGATCCCATGCCGAAATGTCCTTGGGCAAGACACTGAACCCTAAGTTGCCCCCGATGGCAAGCTAGCACCTTGCATGGCAGCTCTGCTACCATTGGTGTGTGAGTGTGCTCTCATTTGTAAGTCGCTTTGGATAAAAGCGTCGGCTAAATGAATAAATGTAATGTAATGTAAATGATGATCAGATTTTCACACACGTCCTAAAAGTGTATCAAGAGAACCCAATTTAATAAATGAGACAAAAATTATTATACTTGGTCATTTATTTATTGAGGAAAATGGTCCAATATTACATATCCATGGGTGGCCATTCCTAAACATTAACTTTATTCTTCTTTAACCATTCTTTGGTAGAATGACTGTGGTTAGGGTCATTGTCTTGCTTCATGACCCACTTTCTCTTGAGTTTCAATTCATGGACAGATGTCCTGCTATTTTCCTTTAATATTCAGTGATAGAATTCATTGTTCCATTAATGATGGCAAGTTGCTCCGGCCCAGATGCAGCAAAACAGGCCCAAACTATGATACTTCCACCACCATGTTTCACAGATCAGATAGGGTTCTCATGCTGGAATGCAGTGATTCCCTTTCTCCAAACATAACGCTTCTCATTTAAACCAAAATGTTCTATTTTGGTCTCATCTATCCACAAAACCTTTATTGTTGTTCACTGTTCTCCTGATGGTGGACTCATGAACATTAACATTAGCCGATGTGAGAGAGGCCTTTAATTGCTTAGAAGTTACCCTGGCTTCCTTTGTGACCTCGCAGTCATATTTATGCAGATATATAGAAAATTCTAAAGGGTTCACAAACTTTCAAGCACCGCTGTATGTACGGGCTATGTAAGCGCTCTTCTCTGTTTTGATGATGATGTGATGGCACAGGAGAATCACAGTCATTTCCAGACATGGTGTTTGATTACAGACTGACTTGACTACACTTATGTCGATGTCACTGTGACATGTAACTATCCAAAAACACGATCAAATTGTGACATTGAGTGTTTGAGGAACTTCGGGTTGAGTCATCATTAGACAGGCTGCATTTGCAGCTGAATTTGCTAAACTAGATTATTAATGATAAGACAGTGTTACTGTGTGTTGGCCTTAAAACTCAGAGGATAAAATACTTTTCAAGAGAGTGAGAAACTAACAGACACTGCACTTGTCTACTCCTGGAGATTTTTGTTTTAGTCATGAACCAGTTCCAGCTACCGACTTTAATCAGGACATCTGTTCGACTGTTCAATTTATGGGCTGCACTTTTTTTTTTTTTTTTTTTACCTCCAGCCCTATGTTTCAGCTTGGCTTGCATGCTAGCTGGGTTAAAAGGGTAGTATGGCTTGCTTGGTGGTGAAAATACACTGTGTTCAAAAGTATGTAGACACCTGATCACGACCCCCATACATGGGCCTTACCCAAACATTTCCCAAGCTTTTTGTCTAGAATGTCTTCACTGGACTAAGGTGCTGCAAAAAGCCCTATTAATTGAACACCTTTAGGATGAATTGGAATGCCGACTGCATTCCAGGCCTCCTCACCTGATATCAGTGCCTAAATAATGCTCACTAACCTCACTAATGCTCTTGTGGCTGAATGGGCAAATCCTCAAGTAACATCCCAAAATCTAGTGGAAAGCCTTCCCTGAAGAGTGGAGGTTATTGTAGTAGCAAAGGACAGACCAACTCCATAGTAATGCTATAACTTTGGAATATAATGTTCCACAAGCAGATATGGGTGTCATGGTAAGGTGTTCGCATAGTTTTATATAGTGTAGCTACAACATGGAAGAATATGGGTAATTTATTGATCCGAGCTGAGCCACCCTGTCTAGTTTCAGGTTCAGTCATGTGGGTTTTGAACTATGAAATAAGCCAATCCATTATTTTCTCATGAGCACACCGTACCCAATGTGTTCCTCATGACTCATACACTCTCACTGACATTGATCTCCACTCTCCACTCATTACTCTTTCACTCATCTTCTTTCTGCTCTATTTTGTCCTCACCTTCCACTGTCATTTTTTTTGTGTTTTTTATTCATTCTTCTCCATGTTTTGGCCATGACATTCTATTACACCACTTTTTATTTTGTATCCATTGGCATTTCTACCCTCCTCACTGTTCCACCCCTTTGTCTACTGTTGCCATCTCCATAACCATCACCTTTTTCTGTTCCCCACACTCTCATATCCTGCCATACCTACTTCCCCACCATTCCCCTCCATCTCGCCCTCTGCAGCCCATCTTTGTCTCGTACTGTGCGTCACTCCTCGTCTTCCCTCTCCTCCAGTGAGACGGGGAACCTCCTCATCCTCACTGACGGAGTGCTGATGGAGCATCCTGAAGAGCTCTACCACATGCAGGTCAGTCCACATGTGCCTTAAAGTGAACCATGTATTTTAAGACCAGAGTTTTATTTATATTTTTAATAATAAACTGTTGAATCTCCAGCCCAGTCCCTCGACGTCCAGCCTGAGCTCTACTCACTCCGCTCCTCCTCAGATGATTAACTCTGGCCCCGGCAGCATCCGAGGTGAGCTGGACATCACTAACACCAAGGAAGAAAACAGTATCTTAGATCTTGACATGTATATCAAAACTGTTAAGGGTCAGAACATGCTACAATCAAAGCACAGTGCATGAATGAAGACAATTATATACTTAAATACTATAATATGTCTTTGAATGAGAAAATTTAAAGGTACACACTTTAAAGTAGAAGGTTAAATGTGGACATCCATTCGGCATCTCCAAACCCTGGTGCTCCATCATTGCTTTTCTCCACCTTCCCCAAACACTGACATCCTGCCATACCTACTTCCCCACCATTCCACCCCATTTGAATGAGAAAATATAAAGCTACACAGTTTAAAGTAGGTGGACATGCAGTGATGATATTTGAATAGAGAGTAAGTAGTGAGCAGGTGAGACATATCTCTCTCTCTTTCTCTGTGCAGTCGGTTCGCCATCACTGCCTGATCGATACAGGCACAACCGCGAGATGCTGATGCTACTGCCAGCGCATCGAGATCGGCCCAGCAGCGCCATGTACCCCAACCTCAGTGAGAATGGACAGGTATGTAGATGACAAGAAAAAAAAAAAACATGAGACACAGATACATGCAGCTTCACATGGCTTTTTCTCAACCAATTTTGATTTTCTCAACCAATTATGGTATGGATAATTCACAATATAATAATCCAACATCAGTTTTTAATATAAGAGGACAACAGTAAATGGAATATTAACACCACAATGGCAGTCCATGTAATAAACAATTTGATTAGGAAGACTGCAAATACAATTTTTTTTAAATACAAATCTACAAATACAATTCTTTCTTTTTTTTACCTCAGAGTAGAATAATCTAGGTTTTTTTTTTTTTTTTTTTTGCTTTTGTTTTGGTTTGGGTTTTGATCCTGTCTCTGTCTCTGCATACCTATTGTGGCCACCTGTCTGCTGTTAGTCCTTAATTAGCTCGTCTGTTTATATTTGTATATTTGTATAATGTTGAGGTCATAAGGCATACGTCTTAGAGAATCCACAAAAAATGTTAATAATTATATATATAATAAAAGTTGCATTTTGTTTTTTTATGTTAATATTTTATCTTCTGGGAAATATGTAAGTAGTAAATGAAAATAAGATATTTAAACAAAATAATACACTGATCATCCTGTACAAAATATTACAGCCCCTGCGTCTTTATGGACTGTGTTGCTTTCTTGAGCATCAGTGTTTGCACCTTTTTTAATATTAGGAGTGTACGAGTCCCTCAGTTGTCCTCAGTGTGAAAATATGGATCTCAACATCATAGTCTGTTGGAAAGGGGTCAAATATGTAGAAGATGCTGGAAAAGCAAAGAATGTGCAGGACCTTGAGGATTCTTCTGAAGAACAGTGGGCAGTTTACCTGCTCAGGACAAACAAGGGACTCATGAACAACTATCACAAAACATAAAAACAGTCGTTGACCATCCAGCTAACAACGCACAGTATTAATAATCGAGTGTGTGTAAACTTTTGAACTGGTTCATTTGTGTAAATTCCGTTATTGTTGTGTCTTGTGGACTAGATGTAAACATCTGTAATGTGAAATAGCTTCTTCAGGGCAGGATTAGTGGTAAATGGTAAATTTTATCCGAAGCGCTTTACACTGTGTCTCACTCACCCATTCACACACACACTCACACACCAATGGTAGCAGAGCTGACATGCAAGGCGCTAACTTGCCATCCGGGGCAACTTAGGGTTCAGTGTCTTGCCCAAGGACACTTTGGAATGTGGAGTCATGTTGGCCGGGAATCGAACCTCTAACTCTACGCTTAGTGAACAACTCGCTCTACCGACTGAGCCACAGCCACCCCACAGGATTAAATAAAAGCCAAAATGATCCCATTTTTTATGATCCCTCTTATTTATTTATTTTATTATTAATATTTTGCAGATCCTGCAAGGCGTATGTAAACTTATGACCGCAACTGTATATTTTGTTTGTGCAACTAAAATGTATGTACATTTTTACTGACTTAATTAACATACCTTATCATATCACTAATGCACAAATGCATTTCATTAACATGTCTTAGCATGTCTTTTTCAATATACATTCTTGCAGCATTGACTGTATTTATTTATATACAGTATATGGTCTATAGTCTATATGAACACATTTTTTTTTTGTCTCCAGCCTACCAACCTGCAGAGGGCCTTGTTTCATCAGGTGATCGGTCCATGCAAGCCATGCAGCGACCCCAATCTCTCTGTGGCTGAAAAAGGTAGCTGTCTAGCTATCTCTTTTGTTTCTCCATGACTTTTAAACCATTAAAAATATATAAAAAATAATTGAGATATGACTGTGCCCTGCATGTATTGGACCTAGTGCTAATTGCAAGTATTCAGCCTCACATATCTGATATCTATTTTTATATCTCAATTCTGTGATCGTCTCTTTATTACAGAAAATATAATGATCTATATTACATTATATGATATTTTTAGGGACCTCTTATATGATATGATTTCTATGCAACGTCCAATGATGGCCTTTTTAGCTATCAAATGTATCAGTGGTACATAGAATTAAAGTTGTTCGATCTGTCTTTTTATTTTTTTTAAAGTTGCTAGACGAGTTGAATTTAAGTATGTGGAAGATTTTTTTCTTACCTCGCCCTATTCTGAGATTTACATTTCATTAATGATTATGGATTTACCCAGTGTTGTGCCTCATCATGGCACATTTCACACATTAACCACAGTGGCAGAAGTACGTATGAATTAACCATAATATACACTGCCTAGTATAAATATTCCATCCCCTTAAAGCTCAATTAAATATAATTTCCTACATTTACATTCTAAGTAGACATTATTTATGCAATAGTCCTTTGTTTAATAATCCACAAGTTCAAAGGGTAGGCATGAATACTTATGCAAGGACCTGTAAATATCATTTTCAAAGTGACTTCATGTCTGCTGTGGAAAAAAAAAACAAAGTAGCCACAAAAGATTCCCAGAACACTTTGAGTTATAATCCAATTGTTAGTTACTCCTTTCTTCTCTAGTGCTGAGTGCTCCTAGCAGTTGGAGCCTGGACAGTGGTACGAGAGATGCTCTGCCTTTCCTCTCGTCCCACGTGGGGAGTGTGATGGCTCCACCAGTGCCCCCTCGCAACTTTCCTCCTGGTAAGAGAGCCCAGAGTTATGTCCGAAAAAAAGGTGGAAATTAGAGGAAATGAAATTATTTGAAATATAACATGAGGCTAACATAAAGCAGTGTAGTCATGAGTGTGTGCTGTGTTCCTAAGATACAGTATATGAAATGAAATCTTTTTTGAACAGCTGTTGGCATCGGATATGCTAATGTCAGTGGTTTAGGCGATATCTTTATTACATGGGTTCCTGAAGTGACTTTCAGGTGCAGTAAATCTCATTGCTGGTGCAAAATGAATTGATTTGCATTGGCACTGCCATGTATTTTCCACTGTTTAGTAGAAGCACCACAAATTGCACATTCGTTCAGTTCAAAATCCAGAAACAGACAAATGTATCTAAACCTAAGTTATCTTGCTCTTTGAAAGATCGCTCTGTCTTTCATCCATCCTGTTAGTAAATCCACTTGCATGATTTTGCAAATGTTTTTATACAATCAGGGCTGCCATGGCTGGAACTACATCAGAAATGAAACCTGCAAGCATTCGTTCTTGCAGATTTCCCCACCACATCCATCCATCCATCCATACATCCTATACCGCTTGCTCCTTTTTCAGGGTCATGGGGAATCTGGAGCCTATCCCAGGAGGCATTGGGCACAAGGCAGGGTACACCCTGGACAGCGTGCCAGTCCATCGCAGTATATATAATGTCCCCACCACATATGAGACACAATTTCCCTTTCATGCCTATCCTGAATGTTAAATATGCTTAGAAAGAATCCTCTCATCTATTGAGTGCATGTGTTCTCTCCAACCTATTTTCTAAGCTATGGTGTCCTTTCCTTTAGGGCACTTCTCGATGCACTTTGATGCTTTCCAGCAGCAGATTGGTGAACTCCCCCCAGCCCTCCCTGCACGTTCCTTAAGAAAGGTACCTTTGACTAAATTTCTACCCATTCTAGTTCTTATTATGCATGCAACTGGTGAGTTAAAACATCTTACCTTTACACCCTGTCCAAATTTCCCTGAATCCTGATTTGGATGTCATTTGTAGATTTGTAGAAGATTTGTACATTTGGTTGTAAGACATCATTAAGGTCTTCTTTTCTTTCACATTGGATGGTTAATTGTTGCTACTCCCAGTGCACTGATTCACCAGGGTCTTTACTCATTAGTGGTGCAATCAATAAGTATGGATTTAATGAGAGCTCAGACAGACAGGTTGAAAAGCATAAATACTAGCATAAATGTAGAGATCTTTGCCATTTCTCTGCCATTTCATTAGAGCTTGCATAGAGCATGACATTTGCAAGCTGCATTAGAGAAAATTGTTTCAGACATTGGGTACAGGTGATTCAGGACATGGAAATGTTTGTAAAGGCAAAGGGTAATAAAAAAAAAATATCATATAGGTATTAATTATCCTGGGTGGTAGTAATGCCAAGATCAATTTTTCTAGATCAAGTTCATGTCCTTAGCCGGATTTGCAAGACCATTCAACATGCACCACTGGTTTGATGTATTTAATTTCTATACTATATTATCTGTTGTTTTAATAATATTACAAAATGGAATTTTGCACAGGTCTTGTGTTCATTCTAATGCTATTTCTCTTGCCCCTGGCTCCAGTCACCTCTTCACCCAATACCCGCCTCACCCACAAGTCCTCAGTCGGCCCTTGATGGTAGTAACTCCACGCTGTCAGGCAGTGCCAGCAGTGGAGTCTCGTCCCTAAGCGAGAGCAACTTCTGCCCTTCCTCATCAGATGCTCCTGCGCTGGACTCAACGCCCAGTTGCCAGACGTGGACCACAGATACAGATGAAGCGGAGACACCCCGCATCGTCCACTACAGTGTCTCCGAGCCTGACGTCCTGGACAGCCTAAAGCCAGCCCCCTGTCGCAGCCACTCAGCACCTGTGGGCGTCATGCAAGTGCTGCCTCCAGATGGACATCACCATATCCATGCTGGGCCTGTTAGCCACTACCACCTCCATCAGCATGATCCACCTCCAGTGATTCCCCCAAAACCGTACCTGAGAGAAGGCTGCATTCCAGAGGAGGACTTGAGACCTGTGCCGAGACCAATGCCACGCAAGATCTCCCAACCACTACTCACCAACAAGGAAGAGCAGGCCAAAGTGGCATGGGAGCATGGAATCAGTGAGGAGTAGAGGCGTGGCTGGAAGTGGAGCAGGTCGAGTGCATGTCGAGTGGTTGAAGCTGGGTTTGGAGAATGAGAGAATTTTATCTGGTTCATGTTACCTCCAACAAGACTTTTTACCAATCATCATAGGAGCCTCACTGGTCCTGATGCAAGGACTGAGTAAATCTCTTTGAGGAACTTTGAAGATTATAGCGGTCTGGTTTATGCTTCATCAGAAGTGCTTCTGGGAATGGCCTCAAAAGGAACTTCTGAAAGCCTGTAATGTTCTTGGTTTTCAAAACAGTAGGAGGTTCTTACATTTTTTTTTCAATCTGTCCATCAAATAACGGGGGCAGGTCAGTAAACAGGAATAAGTATTACGTGAAAGACATTTTGTTGTCTGTTCGAGCAAAATGGTGTTTTGATTTGACATGCAGTGTACAAGGATATAACCGTTTTTAATGAGACATCATCTGAGAAATCGACAATCTCTTGTAAACTGCATGTGCAGTTTCGGGTAAGCTAATTAAAAAATTTTCATTAGATAAGCTACAAGCACTCTCAACACTGCATAAGGTCCTCCAAGCAACTGAGAAGAAATATAACAGTATTGAGTACATCACATTAAGAATTTGAAGTTAAATTATATGTTAATAATATGAAGTACAATAGTTTATTTAAGTCATTGGGCTGTGCTGTTATAGGAAAAGAATCCATGCTGAACCGGAGTGATACAGCTCGAAGTGAAGTAAAGTTATTTTCCTATAACTGCATGATTACTCTTTTTAACTTATTAATTAACATCACGTCATGCTCCACTATCCTTTCCCAAACTCCACTATCCTTTCCCAAAAGACTATACCGGAATATTTACTGACATTACAAAGCGCTGACGCTGAAGACTCCTTCGATAAATGTTATATAAACGTCTCCTTACAGAAAGCTTCGCCATATTAACAATTACAGGTTTTCCTTTGTTAAATAACAACACGTTAATAAAAAAAAAGTTCATTATTAGCCTTAGATTATGTGGAGCATAATCTAGACAAGACAAGTCCCTGTGAATTAGTTGTCACTACAGACATGATAACATATTATTAAGATAAAACATTAATCATTTATGTTATGATCAGAAGGTCGGTGGTTCAAGTGCTAACACTGCCAAGCTGCCACTGTTGGGCCTTTGAGCAAGACCCTTAACCCTCTCTGCTCCAGGGACGCTGTATCATGGCTGACCCTGCGCTCTGACCCCAACTTCCTGGCATGCTGGGGTATGCGAAGAAAAGAATTTCACTGTGCCGTGACCAATATAGACTCATTAAAACTACTGTCAGAACTCCTGTTCTAGAAAATTACTCCAAAGCTACTGAATTCAATGCTACTGAATTTATTTAAAATAAAAAAAAAAGAAGAAGAAGAATAAACATTGCAACACTGTATCCTGGACAACCTCCCTTAAAAACGAATTATGTTGAAATAGTAGCAAAATCCAGCCTCTCATTCAATAGTGACTTTTCTGAACTGCCTTTTTCAGAAGTTTCAGAAGGAAGCATAAACCAGACTAGATTCGTGCTTGCCACATTTCTACCACTACTATCATCTTTTTTTTTTTTTTTTTTAACATTTTTCTAGAGAACTATGAGGATTTTTGGTTTTACTCCATTTACTCCTTTGGTAGGTGATTTTACTCCAAATGACTTACAAGTGAGATGGAATGCAATCCAAGTGTAGAGCTGGAGAGTTGGGGTTAAAGATGACATTCAGGAAGCATTCAAACTCGCATTGGAACCTTCCAGACCTGGGATTTGAACTCACAAGCTTCTGGGCTCTTGAGTAGAACCTTAAGCACTGAGCTCCCACGGTGTGATAGACACAACTGAAGATCTATAATACAGTATGAAAGCATGGCAAATGTCCTTGCTAATGTTCTCGCTAATGTTCTCGTCGACGTTAGCGGCAGTCAAAAACTATTCAAAGATGTACGATTTTGTTAGGCCCGTCCCACATTCTGATATGTCTTTTAACCACTTAGAAAGGAGAGTATTCTATGTTCTAACATGTCAGTTATGTAAGTGGTTAACTGCGATTAATTTTCATTTGAAGAGTTTGAAGCAACAGAGGGCATACATGTTCAATTTGTGCAAAATCTACTAATTTTAGAGGGTGAATTCACCTCTTTTTTTGAATTCTGGAAGAACCGCACTTTAGCACTTAGTTCTGGAGTACCAAAAACCTTTTGAAGTAAGTGACATTTATTTAAAAAATAAACACCTTCGTTTTGCTGAGTCATTCGGATGAGAGACTCGCGCCTTGTTTTATATTGTTATAATCACAGAAACTGTCAAGTCTGTGAAGTGAAGTCTGACTCGAAACATTCTCATTTATCCTCCCATAACATTGACGTGACCTTCAGTATTCCTCCCCAATGTGGTACACTTTCTATTTTCATTTAAAAATTCAGTCCTGAAATAGGAAACTCCCTGCCAATTCTCTGAGGAGTTGGCACACTGACATGGCACTAAGAGGCTTATGTACATGGCAAAGCTTCATTACACACACACGCACAGTTTATTATCACGCTGCAAAAGCAAATCAGCCAACCACTCGCAGCTCAATTATCCACTTAGATGAATACGAAAGCCATTTCACAGATGTCTTTACAGCGGAACTGCTTTTGCTCGCAGCACGTTCCGCTGTATTATTTCATTTCTTTCCCTTACGTTTTTGTAAAGATGAATATATTTTTAGATAGCAATTGTAAACCTCCCTAACTTTATCTAATAAAAACCTGTATAGTAAAAATAAGACACATAAAATTATATATTAATATTAATCCAGGGTGATGGGTGATAAGATTTAAATAATGTACACTGTTATTATGCAAGTGAGGGGATTTTGACCCTTTTAGCTGCTGAAGGATGTGCAATCGCTTCCTGGTGGATACATGATGATGTGTGAGACTAGAAGATGTGATTTAATTTCATAAGACTTTTTGTACAAGTGTGCAGGTTTTCTTTATTATAGTTAGGGGCACAACAGTGAAATAAATGGCAGGAATGATCTACAATGACTTTAGAGGAAGAAATGCCTCTGGACATGCATAGTTGACATTTTTCCCACTGTTAGATTGCGTTACTTTTTTTTCCTCAAGGATGTGATATGGAAATTTGTTATGGCTTATTCTGTGACAAATACCAAAACACATTCATTTGCATTTTTTCATATCCTTGTTTTCTTTTTTTTTCTTGTATTTTGCAGTACTACAAGCTGCTCGTGTGCACTTTTAGAGAACTTTTGTCCATGCCAAATTTGCACGAGCAGGCATCATGATCAGTGTTGCAATTCTGAAGGAACAAGTATTTGCACAAGCCACTGCTAATGTTAGACTTAAATCATTTACATTTATTCATTTACCAGACATTTGAGCAAGTTACAAATGAGGCAGGGAAAAAGCACATAGTTGAACAGTTTAGGGTTATGTTTTTGCTTAAGGACCTCAAAACTGACTCTGACAATCCTGGGATTTGAGCTCATGACATTCTGGCCACTGGCACTGACACATATTTAATTGTACGGGAAAAAAAATCATTTCAAAAATGTAGGAAAAAATCATTTAAATGTATTTGTGTGTCACTTAAACCAGACTAGAATTCAGTTCTACAATGAAGCTGGAAAGTTTACGAATTTTCTATACTTCTGCATAAATATGACCTACAACATCATCAGATAGATGTCCTAAAAGTAGACATTGAGAACCCAATTAAACAATTGAGACATAAAAAATATTATACTGGGACATTTATTTATTGAGGAAAATGGTCCAACGTTACATATCTGTGAGTGGCAAAAATACAGTATGTGAACCTTTGCTTTCAGTATCTGGTGTGAACCCCTTGTGCAGAAATAACTGCATCTAAACATTTCCAGTAACCATTGATCAGTCCTGCACTGAATTTTCGCGCATTCTTCAGTTCTGAACAGCTTCAAATTTGGAATGTTGGTGTGTTTCCTCACATGAACTGCTTGTTTCAGGTCCTTCCACTATATATATATATATATATATATATACTGTATATATATATATAATGTATGTTTGTCTTGTTTGTTGTATTGTTTTCTACTGTGGGGATGGACAGTAAAGTTTTCTGAATTGAATTGAGTTTCTATTGGATTAAGGTCAGGACTTTGACTTTGGCCATTCCAAAACATTGCATCCTGACCCACTTTCTCTTGAAATTCAGTTCATGGACAGATGTCCTGATATTTTCTTTAAGAATTTGCTGGTATACTTCAGAATTCATTGTTCCATCATCCAAGCCGTCCTGACCCAGATGCAGTAAAACATGCTCAAACCACGATACTACCACCACCATGTTTCACAGATGGTATAAGGTTCTTATGCTGTTTTCCGTTCTCCAAACATAAACCTTCTCAATTGAACCAAAAATTTCTATTTTGGTTCCATACATCCACAAAACATTTTTCCAATAGCCTTCTGGCTTGTCCGCTTGATCTTTAGCAAACTGCTGACGGGCAGCAATATTCTTTTTGGAGAGCAGGGACTTACTCCTTGCAACCCTGCCATGCACACCATTGTTGTTCAGTGTTCTCCTCAAGGTGGACTCATGAACATTAACATTAGCCAATGTGAAAGAGACCTTTAGTTGCTTAGAATTTACCCTGGTGTTGCGCTTGGAGTGATCTTTGTTGGTCAACCACTCCTGGTCGACAGTGGTCTTGAATTTGCAACAAACATGTGTTGTGAAGATCAGACTTTGATAGATCCCTCTTCTTTAAATAAAATAGCACACTCACTCATACCTGATTTTGAACTATTGATTGAGAACGCTTGACCCTAATTTCAACTTCAAATTAACTGATAATCCTACAGCTTCACATACTTTTGCCACTCACATATATGTTACATTGGATCATTTTCCACAATAAATAAATGGCCAAGTACAATATTTGTCTCATTTGTTTAACTGTGTTCTCTTTATCTATTTTTAGAACTTGTGTGAAAATCTGTCGATGTTTTAGGTCAAATTTATGCAGAAAATTCTACTGCATTCAAAATTCAAACTTCCGAGCACCACTGTATAGACAATTACTCATTAAAACATTAAAATACATAAATGAAAACAATAATATGCAAAGAGAAAATAAGCAGGTAAAAAACAATAAGGTTTTATAAACATTACTAATAATGATAATAATAATCATAATAATCATAATAATAATAATCATAATAAAGCTATATATTATGAAAAAGTGTTTAAATATTTCTTTCCAGTAGAGAACACCAGAGCTTGAGGCCAAGGTAACCAAACACTGATATTTGCATAAAATATAAATAAATAAAGGGATATGAATTATTTTGCTAGCAGCAAGCATCTGACTAAAATAAAATATTAGGCGTGTGCTTTATTTCTCTTTCACTATAGTGAGACATTTTTAAAACTGTTCTTCTCGTCTTCTAAAACATTTTGTTTGTTTCTGAAACCTCGTTCATATTTTCCAGTCATTTACCAGTTATTCCAAGTTTGATGTCAGATTTCAGTTCGATCTCAGTTTTACATGTATGTCACAGACACATAGATGAAGTGTTGTTGCATGTCTCCTTCTCTAGAGGATCTATTTTGGATTTGGATATAGCAGACATACGTACTAGAGAATGCACATGATATACAGTATAAAATGTATTTAACCCTTGTTATACTTGAAGGATGTCAAAAAAACTTCCTGTGTGTGTGTATGTGTGTGTGTGTGTGTGTGTGTGTGTGTGTGTGTGTGTGTGTGTGTGTGTGTGTGTAAAGTAAGTATTGAAACCTTTGTTTTGGGAAAAGGAGAGATTTTTAAAGTAGCTACTTTCTGAGAACCAATGAAACGTGGCCATCGAAGCCCTAATGAATTAGCACTAATGTTTTTATGTCATAATGTTAACAGAAAAGCTAGTAAGAATTGTAATTGATCAGATTTATCACTTTTAAATTTCTTCAGGTTTTTTAAAAATATATATTATTCTAAAAACAATCCAGTCATAGACCAGAGATGAGCAGTTAAGGATTAAGGGATCCTTGAACCTTGAACTCAGATCTACCATTTTCCCCAATGTGTTGTTTAGATTGTTATTTTTTATTTTGTCTCAAATGATCTGTCTAGGTCCAAGACTTAGATAGACTTAGCAAAGTTCCAGTGATGAGGTGAGAAAAGATGAGCTTGCATCTTGGTTAGCCAAACTTGTTCATATAACAAATTTACTACAATTACTCTGTACATATACAAAACCATATAAGCTACGAGTGTGCATGTGTATATGTGTTGCGTATTTTTCCCCATATCAGCTGCATTAGTCATTGCATAATTCCTTTACTCTTCATATACAGTAGAAATAATATAGAATTATGACAAATTAAATAATGTACATAAGCTTAATTTCCCCATCTGAATTGTTAAATGTTTAACAGGCTTTCCTTTTACATGACATGGTTAGTGGGTCAGGTCTACATTTCTTTCCATTTCCACTTGACACCTAAATTAAATTGTGATTCATTTCCTTTATCCAATGGAATTGGGGAACCCAATCATCCATTATTTCAATTGCCCCTGAAATGAGTCACCTGCAAACAGTTACACAATATAAGGATCAGTAATAACACTTCTGAGCCACTTTATATGTAATTTTAGAAGCAAGCGAGATGTTTTTATATTTAAATAAAGAAATGGAAATATCTTGAAAAGGAGTCATTTTGTCCAAGGTAAAGGGAAAACAACGATGAAGGACTTTTCAGTTGTCTTTGTACATAAAACTGTAGAAAGATCAATACTTACACTTTTAAAAGCATTTCAATTCATATGTCCCAGCATTTGTCTTTATGTATATAATCTTTCTGTATTTATACGGTTAAGAAGGGCAAATCATGTATAGACTGGGATTAATTGTCTGCCTTGTACTTTCTGATGTAAATGTGTTTTTAAAACTAAAACGCAAATGGGGAATCAGTGACTCTTTTCAATGGCCTAATCAGTTATTTTGTGTATTTTGCATTGAAAGCTGAAGAACATGTTATGTTTTATGAGTACAAGTATTCTCAGTTTTATTTTTCTTCTTCTTTTTTTCTTTATTTCTTTTTGTGTATATATTGTGCTGGCATGAACAAAATGTGATGTGAACTTTAGATGTAAATACATGGTTTGTTTTTTTTCCTCACTCACTAACTACTGTGATGTAGTATTAATGCCTAACATTAAAGGTGATGTTTTATCGATCCTTGTCTATTTAGCTTTTCTTTTTGCACACTTAATTTCAATTTTATTAAAGGTATTTTATGCCCTGCCATGTATTGGCACCCTATCCAGGGTGTCCCCCAATTTGTTCCCTGGGATAGGCTCCAGGCTCCCATGCAACCCTGTGGAGGATAAGCAGTACAGAAAATGGATGGGTGGTATACTAAAATAAGTGTTTCTGCACAATCTTGCATAAATCTTGCACAATCTTTTACAGTATAGGATTAATTATAATTGGATCATTTTTGTTCTGACTATTTGAAAAGTTAGGATATTCAACTTCCTACTAGGAAAAGAGCAATGCTCGGCTACTCAAATGCTTCATTGTCAGAGTTCCTTCAAGACACAAGAGAACTGTTATAGTTTCTGAAACGTGTGTAACCACATTAGACATTAACAAAACCAATATGGTTTTACCTTAGTGAGCTCATATTACTTTTCGACCATTTTTCACCCATTTTAACCCATCGCCCGAGAAGCATTGCTTTCCAAATGAAAATTCTACCCTTTGGCCTCCTCTTTTTATTGCCACAGGTTTTTCCACATGTATGCATTTGTCCTTGTCTTTTCTTATAACCAATGGCATCAGGACACTGTCGTATTTGGACAACTGGCTCCTATGTGTCTCCATCAAGGAGCAAGTCATTCGAGGCATGTCCACCTTGCTCACACACATAACAGCACTCAGTCTCACTGGGAGGTCATTAAACAGCTTGCTAACCCCAAAGCAGGCCACAAAATTCACTGAGAATGGTAGCCACCTTGTCACCCCAATGTGTGGTGAACATTATTATTTTGCTTGACAATTAGATACAGCCAGGCTGCCTTGTCCAGAACCGGCTTGTGTTGAGGATGCTAGATGGCAGGATGCTAATGGCAGGATTTCAACATATACTATCCTAGGCTTGCTTGAGGTACAAGATTTTCAAAAGAGAGATATCAACCTATGGCTGGACCTCCCAAATGCCACAATGTGAAACTTTTTCTTGTTTTGGTAATAGAGTGCCACAGGTGTAAGGTCAGAATACATCAAGCTGCTGGAATTGAGGCTGGTCCACCTGGCGCTCAAGTTATTCTTACTTGAGATGTTGCTCAGATAATGTTGTGATAGTCAGCCACATACTGAAAATCAGCAGTGCGGCACAAGGTCACAAGCCCAAAGGTTTGGTGAGGCTTTTTGCTAATACCAAGTCAACACTTATGCTTCTCCTTGGCAGAGCCAGACAGCCTGCTGGGACACAGTGTAGTCTTGATCCATCCATCCATTCATCCATCTTACTCCTTTTCAGGGTCACGGGGATCCTGGAGCCTGTCCCCTATCCCTTGAGCCTAACCTGGGCACAAGGTGGGGTACACCCTGGACAGGGTGCCAGTCCATCGCAGGGCACAATCACATACACACTCACACATTCATACACCACATTCATAAACCCCCGACGCACGGGGAGAACCCCGGACCCTGGAGGTGTGAGGCGAACGTGCTAACCACTAAGCCACCCGTAGTCTTGATTATGACCCCTTAATAGCTGTTGCAAGAACATCCTGATGGATTTACATTTGTGCTGCTTCAGGGGGAATCACCATTCACTTTCTCCAGGTTCTACAAGGTTAACATCTCATCATAGTGTAAGTGCAAAGGCCATCTCTGAACACCTTTCTGGTAAGTCCTAAAGTGAGCCCTATTCCTCATACATTATCTAGGTGATTCCCAACATGCATAGTGGTTATGAGAGGTGAAGTAAAAAAACAAAAAAACCTGTGGTTCTATGAACCCTGAAAAACTGCCAGGGGTCCTTGTCATTTTGAACTGATGCCAACCATCTGAGAACTTGGGTAAAATGGTAGAAGCTCTCCAGGTGATGCTTACAGTTACACACTGTACAAAATGAGCATAATTCAGTGGTGTTATTCTCTACTGAGGAGGCTTCAGCAAGTATTATATTTTTTGAGCTTGGGAATAATTTTAACAATTTTGTGTTAATGGATACCATTCACTTTCAATAACTGATTTATCTTTGTCAGGGTCCTGGTGGATCTGGAGCATATCCCGAGAACAAGGAGTGTGAGGTAGGAATACTGTACCCTGGCTAGGTTACCAGTCCATTGCAAATCACCATGCACACACATTCACACATAGAGGTGATGTAGAGTCACCAATACATCTACTGGCATATTTTGGGAGGAAACCAGAGAATCTGGAGGAAACCCATGCAGACACGGAGAAAAACATGCATAGAAACACCACATGGACAGTAGCCTGGAGATGAGAGGCTACAATGCTACCCACTGCTGGGATAGGCTCCTGATCCAGTGGATGAATGAAGGAATGAATGAATGAAAAAATGAGCAGGGTCATTTCTGGCCATTTTGGTGCCCTAGCCGAGATTCCTATTGGTCCACCCCCACCCCCAGTGGTAAGCATTGACGTTCCCAGCCCTCTACATCTCTATCTCTCTTCGTAACAGCAGTGCCTACTATCACCAGGGATATCAGATAATGGCCTGCTAAAAAATAAATAAAGCGTTACCTGATCAAAGATTTAAAACAAAACATTTCAGGGCTACAGCCCTGTATGCCCAGGCAAGGGCTTTGGGTTGCTCATTTGCGCCCCCCAGCTGTTGGCTGTCTAGTTCCCCTATGCCTAGAAACAGCCCTGTGAATGAGGAAACATATCCACATATTCCCAACCCCCTGCCCTGCACAGTGTTTTCCCTGCTCTAACACACCCACTTCAACTAGGAGGAGCTATTGATCAGCATATTAGTTGAGTCAAGTGTAGACCGTGTTGACGTATATGTGCCTGTGACAAATCACGTATGATAGTATTCTCCATTTGAATACATGCATTTCAATAACATAGACCAGTGGTTTTCAAAGTGGGGGCCAGGGGGGCCTCAACAATTTGGTGTGAAAAATAAATTCTCACTCTCAAACAACCACACACACACATCCATCCATCCATCCATCCATCTTCAACCGCTTACTCCTTTTCAGGGTCACGGGGGAACCTGGAGCCTATCCCAGGAGGCATCGGGCACAAGGCGGGGTACACCCTGGACAGGGTGCCAGTGTAAATATGTTAGATATGTTATGTTATTATGTAAATATGTTAATATGTTATGTAATTATTAATATAAAAAGCGGGATATATTCAGAAGTCTGTATTTTTAATGTGTTTTAAAGACATCTTGCAAAAGGGGGGCCTCGGTCAATGCCATTTGGTCAGAGCCTTGGTCAATGCCATTTGTTAATGCCATTTGGGGGGCCTTGCCCTGGAAAAGTTTGGGAACCACTGACATAGACAATATAAAAACAGAATGAAGAATCTGTACGGTAAAAACATAACATGGAGCTACTGACAACCTTCACAGCCATATTAGACCTGCACATCCAACAGTACAGTGAGTGAGATCTGTTTGGAAGGGTTTGAGTTTTGGATAGTTCAATATAAATACCAAATGATCTGGCTCAATAGAAAGATCTGGAATTCCCACCACTAGAATTGTGACTAAAAACAAAATCACCAAACGTACAAACCCATGCCCATATCTCATCCAATCAGGAGGCGCCAACTGGACTCTGTCCCGCGACTAAATAATCTCCATCCAATGGAAAGCGAGCGCGTGGTGCACAAGCAGCAGGGCAACCAATCGTGTTGTGAATAGTGGCGAAAGAACCAATTGCGTATTCGCGGGGGCGGGTCATACTTTATCAGGAAGCGTTCTCGTAGCAGTAGGAACGTTTTCGTAGTCAAAAACCGGTATCCGGACCTTTGGTGTGTGTGTCTGAGAGAGCGTATGATACATGTAACGTGTGTTTCAGAAGTTTAGATACAATTTAAGCTATGTTTAGTTTAAGTGGACTTTCCGTGGCTCTTGTTTTCGCTTTAGTGCCAAGCAACAATGAGGCTTTAAAAGACGGAGACTGTGAAGGTGAGTTCATGTGGAGGAAGATGATGCGCGCGCGGTGTGAGTTAGCAAGCTGGCTAGCACTGAACTGTAATATCCTTATTTTAGTTGATCATTTTTCACTTCTCCTTTTTGTGACACGCTGCTGTACGCAATATAAAGATGAATTAGTTAAGAACTGTACTTTACTCTACAACCCACATGCTGAAACACTTTAGCTTAGTCACTATTACAACGGCACCAGTTGAAATGGCTGCGACCAAATCGCGTACTAGCGTACTAAGTAGTGTGTCAAAATAGTACACTACTGTACTTCTAGTAACTCATAGCGATAATAGTATTCAGTACAGTAGTATGCTGTTTGGAACACAGCCGTTGAGTAAGTCACAATGAGTAACATTTAACCTGTAATTGTACAATGAATTGTATGTTAAACATACTGTAAGTTTTTATTGGCGGTGGTGGTAATAGTAGTATTTATTATTATTATTATTATTATTATTATTATTATTGGTGGTAGTAGTAGTAATTATTATTATTATTATTA
>JAFFST010006109.1:4019-15023 GCA_022414735.1 Noturus placidus
TATGTGTGTGTGTGTGTGTGTGTGTGTGTGTGTGTGTGTGTGTGTGTGTGTGTGTGTATACATTGAAATGAACTCAGAAAGCCATCTGTTCTTCTTCACCCCAACTTATATACACAGTACTGTGGCAAAGTCTAGGTCACCTGAGAAAATTATGTTTAAAGCAACTGTTTATTGTTTGAAATGGCACAAGATATTGTTTTTTTTTTTTTTTTTTTTTTTTTTTTTTTTGGTCATTTTTAAATCTTTGATTAAAATTGTGTCTAAGTGTTTTCATAGGTCAAACCGAACTTAATTCCCACCAGACTTACAAACATTTTGTGTAATTTTTCCTTTTGTGTGTAAGTTGGTAAGCATCAATCACCCATAAATTACCAAGCACGTGCAGAGCATAGCTGATTTACATTTCCTGGTGCCTACCAAACTCTCACAGAGTGCTGAAAATGACAAAATGACAGTCGGGAAATGTCGCAGCTTGGAGACTGTCGTGGGCATGGACATCATTTTTCTTGCACCAGCCAATTAAGTAACTGCTTATGTGTTTTCTAGTCACAGATTAATACAAGCTGTCCAACATGTTTTGCCATGATGGTCAAACTAAGCTTTTATGTTTCCATGTCATTACCCATTATGTCCCCTACTCAATACTTAATTATTTATTAGCCTACTTAACATGTTCTAAATTTTGCACGATTTTTATCACAAGATGAAAATAATAATTGTACATATTACGTGTTCTTTGCGTGCAGCTTGATTATTATTTAATTGCAAAATTACAATTAGTAATTACTTTGCCTTGCTCCTAAAGAACAAAAAGCTTGAATATAAAGAAAGTAAAAGTATTGCTTTTTGACGTTTAAGACACATGACTGATGCAGTTTGTGATTGAGAATCAATAGCTATTACATGATTGGCAAACCTTTACCTTAATCCTAACCCTAACCATTAATGATTATCTCATGCATCAAAAGGTTAACTTTGTATGTCTGCTACAACTTAAACATGTACATTGACACTTCTACAATAGTATTTTAATGTGTGTGTGTGTGTGTGTGTGTGTGTGTGTGTGTGTGTGTGTGTTTGTGTGTGTTTGTGTTGTGTGTGGCTTTGGCTGGGTGGGTGGTGTTGCTTGTGTATATCAGGGACATTTACCTGTTTTAGTAAGGTTGTGTGTAAATGATGTAACAGTCCTAATCAAACGGAAAATTCCTGGCAGAGCTGATTTGAATTTAGTGATGCTTGTGAAACACCATTAAAAAAAAGCTTACAGAGAGATTAAAATGACAAAATGACAATTAATGGTGAAAGAGCTCCTCTTAAACACCGCCTGCACTGAATCTTCCAGTAATACAGCTCAGCCACTGCAGCGTGTCGGCTACTAACTCGTCAGCCGTAATTTTGTCACAAATGAATGACTCGTCTTATTAATGTCAATTTACAGATATCTTTTACAGATTGCTTTCTTTAAGACAATCAACTATTTGCAAAATGTTAATGGCACATTTATATAGCGCATTACACTGTGTCTCATTCACCCATACACACCAATGGTAGCAGAGCTGCCATGCAAGGTGCTAACTTGCCATCAGGAGCAACTTGGGGTTCAGTGTCTTGTCCAGGGACACTTCAGCATGTTGAGTGATGCAGGACAGGAATCGAACCGCCAACCTTACAATTAATGGATTAGTGGACAACCCACTTAATGACCTGAGCCACAGCTGCCAAATGTCCATGATGTTTGCGTGTAAAACGGCATTAACGTATATTCCAATCTGAATATCATCCAGTATCCAGTACACCTGGGTGTTTGTATTGTATAGAAGTTCCCCTGGGGTGGGCGGCCCCTCGCGGTATCTAGCCAATTAATCTTCTGAGATGCAAAACTAGGAAATGCATCACAGAGGATGTCGTCCATACCCATCTAGGGTGGACAGGACGCTAAATAATAATAATAATAATAATAATAATAATATTGTAAAGAAGTTAGACCACTAGCACACCTGATTTCGCAAATTAATGTTTATGTAAGTCAAAACTGAAGTGCCATCTTGCAATATACTAATAACTTTTTTTTTTGGAACATGCACAAAATATCCTGTTCCTTTATATATATATATATATATATAATTTGCATCCACTGGACAGATATTTTGCTTTAAACATAAAATAATAAGGTCTTTGCCGAGTACAGCTCAAATACAGCTTCCATTCCTACAGTGTTACCGAAGTCTCCTGAAGACTTTCAATTTAAGAAAATAATTAGAAACAACAGGAATGTGACCCTGACCTGACGGTGTTAAAAGTCAACACTTAAAACGTTGTCTTTTTTTTTTTTCTTTTTAAATTTCAGTCCTAAATTCTTGGCTAAAGCAGCATAATTAGCATTCTGAATTCTGATGAGCAATATTGCAGGAAAGGTTTTAAGTATTGGATGGATTTTGATCACCTGGTTGTTGTTGTTGTGTTTTTTATGCCTACCAAATGGTGGAAGATGTACATTCCCAGGATGCAAATGCAGGGGGAAAATAAATAAAAAGCGTGACTTGGATTGAGAGATTGGATTAGGAATGGGACGTAAGAGTAACATTGTGTGACAATGATGAATAGAACTAGTTTGTAAATAGCAGGAATTTATTTTCCATGTCAGTTGGGGGTGTCTAATATCTACGTTCTGACTGTATCTTGCAGTCCTACATATATATTTCCGTATCCCATTTTTAGTAGTAAAACAAAATATAGAACTTTTTTTAATAATATAACTTTCTAAATGTAGTTGCATATAACATAAACCTGCAATGTTTCCCCATGATTTTGCTCTTTTAATAATTCCAAGCCCTCTTTTGCCCTTTTTTTTTAAAGAGTGTGTCTGGGGGGAGTTGGGTGAGGACTTGTAGAAGCAGAGTCATGCAATTTTTTATCATGCTGGTAAACAAAGTCAGAAAATGTTGTTTTTTTTTTTTCAATTTGCATTCGTATTCTACTGTGTGTTTCTTCCCCGCCCCCCTTAAGTGTTTAGTTCAAAGTTCACCCCTCCTCTGCCCTTCAGCAGGTTCCGTATCCGTTCTGATGATCTGGAAAAACTCCACCCTCTTCCCTGGGTTGAAGGCGAGGGATTCTTGTGTCGTCTAGTCCTCTTCTGTACAGACAAAGCAGTCGGGATTGAAAACATCTCATCGGTTTCTCCGTCCTGCCCTGTGCTCTGTACGTTCTTCTTTCAGGATTTAAATATAATTTGTTGTTTGTTTGTTTTTTTTTAGTTCATGCCATGCAGTTCAGCTACAGAGGAGGAGAAACGCTGAGAGGTTGAAGAGAGACACAAGAAAGACTGGAAGGGATGCTAAACGTCTTTCTCGTGTACTGTTTATAGTCACATGCCTGCAAGTCCTGGACGTGACGTGATGAATTTGCCTCTCGGAAAGATGAACGTTTAGCTGCAGTACATGAGAGGAGAGTTTCAGTGCAGACGTGAGTTCGTGCCGGTCGCCGGCTCTTGACCCTCTCTGTTTTGGGAAGAGAATGAAGTTGAGTGCCATCTGCTGATTTGGCTTTTTTTTTTTCTTTCTTCTTAAATAGTGAGTGGCTGGATTGCATAGAGTTGAATCAAGCTTGGGAAACTTTCCATGGAATTTTCTTTGCCCTTAAAATGGTGAAGAGCCCAAAGCGGGAGCAATCCCTGTTTTCTGAGTTTAAATCTTTAGCTTCCATCTATAGTGCATGCAAATTAGGTTTGTTGTTTTTTTTTTTTTTTTTTGATGCAAAGAGAACCGATGGAACCGCTGAGTGCAAAAGAGGAAAGGAAATCTTTCCACAGCGTTGGACTGATATGTATGTGAATAAGCCCAGATTGAAACGACTGTCCGGTTTGGAAGAACGTATAAAGTCCCGCCATCATGATGGTGGAATGTGCCTGTGCTTGGTCGATCCATTCAGGGGTTCCATCTATGAGCATAGACTGAACTGATTCCTTAAACTGTATCGTATTAGCACCGCTCCGTCTACTTCCTCTTTTCTCCTCTTCTCTTGCCTCTTTTCTCCTGGTGTGTTCTCTCACATTATGGAGTTGGAATCTGGATTTTTTTTTCTTTAGGCTGCAGTGCCAGATTCATCTTTAGAGAGAAAGCAGTCAGTTCAGAAACTCAGCACTGTAGGAGGAGAGGAAGAGAGAGAGACAGACAGAGAGAGGGAGAAGGGGAGAGGGAGACAGAAACAAAAGCAGACAGAAAGACAGACATAGAAAGACAGTGAAAGAAAGAAAGAGAGAGAGGGACAGAAAGACGGAAAGACGAAAAGAGGGAGACAGAAACAAAGGCAGACAGAAAGACAGATATTAAGAGACAGAGAAATAAAGAGATAACAATAGAGAGAGAGATGGAGAGAGAGAACAAGTGAGAGAGATGGACATAGAGAGAGACAGACAGACAGACAGACAGACAGACAGACAAAAGGAGAGACAGAAAAGGGGAGAGACAGAGAGACACAAAAAGAGAGACAGACCAACACAGAGAGTGATACAGGGAGAGGAACAGACAGCAAATGAAATGGAAAGAGAAAGAGAAAGAGAAAGGGGGGGTCAAAGAGACAGAAAGACAGAGAGAGAGAGAGAGAGAGAGAGAGAGAGAGAGAGAGAGAACACAACTTAGAAACTACATAATTGCGGTTGACAAAGAGAAGCTTGTTTAAACAACTTTATAAACATCATTAATCTGCAAAGCCAAAGCCAGAGACACATCTGTAAAGCACAGAACATCTGCACAGGTGTCTAACAGTGACATCATCAACGAAAATCCAGCTGAAATGTCTAAAATGTATAAAGCAAACCGGCTCACCGTAACATGCACACACAGAAACTCAAAAGACAAGCTTGCATTGTAAATGTCAAACACTCACAGAAGCCTTATCACACACACACACACACACACACACACACACACACACACACACACACACACACTCCCTAATGAAACATCCAGTCTTTGAGAGCCACAAGATCTGCTTGACATGGCGGGGGTGGGGCGGGGGGGGTTAAAGTTCTCCCATTTATTTCCTTTAAACCAAAAGCAGTCAATAACTGTGGAAGTGTTTGACATCTCGCAGGACCAGGGGCCTCGAGGACTGACGAGGACAAAGCACAGGCTCAGCAAAATCCCGAAAAAAGGGGTGCATCCCAAAATGCCTCCCTATTCCCTATGAAGTGCCCTTACTTTTTGTCTTTTTTTTTTTTCTTTTTTTACTAAATGGACCACTGAATGGATTGCCCACAACATAGGGAATAGAGAACGAGTGCACCATTTGAGACATGAACAGAGCATAGGAGTAAAAGAAAGAAAAACTTTTTTTCTTACTAAATAAATAAATCACACCAAACACTAAAGCACACAGAGAGACACAGAGCAAGGCACACATACGGAAGCACACGCCGGGTACACAAAAACACACAATCCTTACACTGAGAAGCCGATCAGCTTCCTTCCTTCCTCCTCTCTTTCTCTCTCTCCTCTTTTCAGTTTTTCCTTCTTCCTCAAACTGCCCTCCATTTCCCGGTGCCTTTCTTCCGTGTGTAGAATCCTCTTTCAACATACTCGTTTATTTCCCCCCACACATACACTCTGTCCATCTGTCTTTCGCTCTTTCAGTCCCACTCATTTATTATTATTATTATTTTTTGTTGTTGTTGTTGTTTGTAATCCATATAAGGGCAGATCACATTTGGACTTTTTGATAAAATTTTCCAGGAAATTAATCAGTAAAAAGAAAAAAAGAAGAAGAAGGAGAAGAAAATGAGAGTTAAAGTGATTGTGAGGGCATGGAGAGAGAAATGTCATAGATTATGGCAAAATAAGTTTTAAAAAATGAATAAATAAATCATTTGTAAAAAGCACAAGGACAGTAGGAAAGGAAGACCTGTGGACACTTCAGGACAAGTTTTGACTAACCCCTTCCTCATTCTTTTTCTATTTCTATATTTTTTTTTATTATTATTATTCAGAGTTGACATCGTTTTTGGAAGCACTGAAAAAAGACAGACGTAGAGAGCTATACCTGAGTAGTGACATGGGAGACAGAGAGGATTCTGGGTCGTTTTTTATGCGTGGCAATCAATTATGTCAAAAATCATTACACGACTTGCGGCTACATTCGAAATGGCTTGCTTGCTCTTTCCTGTGCTTACCTCATCAGTTTTTTGTTTTTTATTATAGGAAGGGGGGATTGAGAGGAATTGTTGTTTTCTCCTGCTCTCCTGAGCCTAGCCTAGCTCTTTTAAATGCATATAGGAAAAAAAACCCTAAAAAACAAATCGCAAGATGCACAAAGATGCAACACGAAGCATTCCGGTTGTACACGAGGCAGCATGCACTGCTGAAAACATTCATAGTATCGTCATCGTCTTCCTTGCTCGTTCACATTCCTCGATCGTCTATCCTTATTCCATTAAAACGACTAAATGTCTGCTACTGATCTACACGATAGTGTGTGCTACATCGATTTAGCTCTCGTTAAATGCTCGAGGGCCTACAAACAGGTCCCGCTACGAGCATCCAGCGGGCGGCGAGAGGTAACACGGCCTGCTGACATGCGGATGGAATCAGAATAATCTGTTCTGCATACTGAGAGAGAGAGAGAGAGAGAGAGAGAGAGAGGGAGAGAGAGGGAGGGATGGGGAAAGAACATGTGCATGAAAAGAAGATATGATAAAAAGAAGATAATGGCCCAAAGACAAATAAAAATGGGAATAAGGTTAGAGAGGTTGGTGAGGAAGGAACCTTTGTTACAGGGAGTGGGGAGGGGGGTGATTGAGAGGTTGGGTGTTCATTCGGGAGCGTGCACGTGAAGGGAGAAATGGAGTTTCCTGTTCTAGTTTACTTCACAGTTACAGCTTCTTTTTGCATATATCTGATAAGCAGTGGGCTTTCAGAATAGTTCTCTGTGAAAAGATGGAAAAAAAAATCCATCATGAAATTATCACAAGGCTACCGAGCGCTAACAGAGTGACAAATCAAAGATTACAGAGTTCAGACATGCCCCAATACAACATTATTCCAAAAAGAAAAGAAAAAAAAAACCCAACAACAACCCGATTTTACAGTTATTATGGTCTCTGCCACCTGATAGCATCTGAGCATGCACAATTAAGCCCCGCCCCTTCAAGAAGACTGATTTCTTTCTCTTTTTTTAAACAAAAAAAAATAAAAATAATTCCAAACACCTCCATCATGCAAGTCATAAATATGTATGTGCATATGAATATTTACACATCCATATGTACACACCCATATGAATATACACATACATAAAGCTTCAGATAAAATCAGTTTTCTTATCAAAACATTCTTAATAATCATACAGACATTCCTTATTGCTTGCAAGGGGAAACAAAAACAACAACAACAACAACATGCATTCATAGAGTACAAAGTCATAGTTTTAAAACTGTACACAGCATTGAGACCTGACGTAGGCCCTAGGAACCACCCCCGTTATGCATCACACGCACAGAAGAGAAGGGGTGAAGTGATACAGGGAAGACAAGGAGGGGATGTGATGTAGATGTGAGCAGCTGAACCATCGATGCCTGTGTTTCATCATCGTTCTGTCTTTTTAAAAGTATGCTTAAAGCAACAACAAAGAAAATAAAACAAACCCTGTACAGAAAAATCACATCGATTTCCACGTGTGATTATATGAGTTAAAAAAAAAAAAAAACGTGAAAAACACGTGAGGGTGCATTTCACCGTGTTATGCCCTGAAACTGCATTCAAGTAAAGACATTACGTGAATGATAAGGAAAGTAAAACCATGTGACGTATGTATTAAAAAATGACATGGGGAATTGAATGAATAATCTGTAAAAAAATAAATACATTCAGTAAAGCACATGCCCTAAAAATGAATCACACGTGAAGTTTGTGTGACTTTTTTTATAAGGACAGTTAAGGAACAAGATTCGATCTGTTGCACGCAATTCAACTCGATCTCATGGTTTCTATACCTGTTTTCCTAGATATCCTAATGACCGAGATTGATTTAACGGTATTTTACACAAGTATTTAAAGCGACAAGTGCTAACTCTGCGTCTCACCCTGACTCTTATCTCGTGTTTATAAAATTTGCAATCACGTATCTGTGCTGAATTGTTTATATGTGCGCAATTGTAATATTCGGAGCCACGGAGATGAAATAGTTGGTTATTTTTTGAACAAGCTGCAGACACAAATGAATATACTGAGCCCATGAGATAATATACAGAGTATATCTATATCCAATAGAGACCGCAAGATAATAAATTGAAGCCACAAGATAGTATATTGAAGGCACAAGGTAATAATGAAGACCACAAGATAATAAACTGAGACCATGAGATAACATACAGAGGCCACAAATTCATATACTCTATATCGAGACCATGATATAATAAATAAATTTCCATTTATTCACTTAGTAGATGCTTTTATCCAAAGCGACTTACAAATGAGACACACTCACACACCAATGGTAGCAGAGCTGCATGCAAGGTGCTAGCTTGCCATCAGGGGCAACTTAGGGTTCAGTGTCTTGCCCAAGGACACTTCGGCATGGGATCACCCGGGCCGGGATTCGAACCACCAACCCCACGATTAGTGGATTAGTGGACAACCCGCTCTACCGACTGAGCCACAGCCACCCTAATAGATAATAAATTGAGGCCACAAAATAATATATTAAGACCACAAGATAATGTATCCAGCATATGAAATAAATATATTGAAGCCACAAAATCATATGCATTCAGGCCACGAGATAATAAATTAAGGCCACAATATAACACATTAGAACCACAATATATTGAGGCCACAAGATAATATATTGTAGGCATGAGATGATATATTGTGGCCACAAGATAAAATAGCAAAGACATGAGATAAATTGAGAATTCAAGATAATATATTGTGGCCATAAGAGAATATAAATTGAATATAAATAATAAATTGAGATAAGAAAATATATCAAAGCCGTGAGATAATCTTTAGTGGAAATGAAATAATATATTTTGGCCACAAGATAATAGATCGAGGACATAAGATAGTACACTGTGGCCATGACAAAGTATACTGAGATCATGTGATATATTGAGGCCACAAAGACAATATATCAAAAGACACGAGATAATATATCGATTGCACAGTATAATAAATTGAAGCCAAAAGATAATATACTCTGGCCACGAGATAACATATGAAGTATTTTATTATTGTGTTTGATATTTTGTGGTCACAAAATTGGAATGATGAATAAAGGCATACTGCAGTCACTGGCATCACCCCATGTCTCCATTACGTGGCCGTTCCTGCCAGATAATGATCTGGAGCCATATTTTAATTCGCAGAGATAATTTGTGGTTTATATTTATGGTATTTTGCAGATGCATTTATCCAGAACAACTTCCATTCATCTCGTTTATACATCTGAGCCCTTGCGGATTTAAGGGCCTTGCTCAAGGGCCCAGCAGTGGCAGCTTGGCGGTGCTGGGGAATGAACTCACGACCTTCTGAGCAGTAACCCAACACCAAGATAATAACTTGTAGGCATGAGATGCTTAGTCTGTGGTCTTTAAATATTATGTATTGGCTTTTTATATACAATTTAATAATTTGAAGCCAATTGTTGCTTAGCTTGTGGCCTTGAAATTATATCTCATTTAGTATATCATCTCGTGGCTACACCTTGTTAAAAGATAACTACCAAATATAAGCCACCTCTGCGGCATAGTGATTCATCTCCTATTGCTCAGCTCTCTTTTTAGTCTGCCACTTCAAGTCATAATCATGTGCATAAAAACATTGCATATAAGGAAGATCCAGTATTTCTGCAGATCTCGTTAAAGCATGCGCAGTGAATATTCAGTGCATAAAACCTTATGTTCATACACATTTATTTTGGTGAGTGATTTGGTCACGCTTTCTAACTATTACTTCCACGTTTTGACTTGTCCTAGTACTGAGTGTGTGTTTGAGTGGAGTGTGGGGAAAGGGAAGAGAGATGACCGAGGCAGGCACCATGAGATAAAATCAGGGACACACACACACACACACACATCAGACACGGGTGAATGTAAAATTATACAAAGCATTACATATTAAATAACAGCAATGCCTAAAATGTTTTGAAATACAAAAATAAGACTCATATAGCTCTTTTTAACTAGAACAGTGGATGATGAGCATCTGTTGCAGGATCACAATTAAAGTGAGTGCTACTGACAGTTCCTTTACATTCGTTCACACAGAGGAGGAAAAAAAAAAAGGGGTGAAAATAAATTTCGAAGCCATCAATGCATTGAAGATTTCATTAACAGTGTAGAGACATGCTTAGATCTGGCATCAAAATATCTCCAGGTACACACACATATCGCGCTCGCTCTCTCTCTCTCTCTCTCTCTCTCTCTCTCTCTCTCTCTTTGTCACTTTCAGCATTAAGTCTTTATTTTTCTTCTCCTACTGACCGCTTGTCAGTCCAGCATCCAGTCAACGTTCCCTCCTTTTTTTTTTTTTTTTGGCAGAAAGGGAAGATCGGCATCCAAGAGACAGAAGAGGCAAAAAAAGGGAACAGAAGAAAAAAAGAAAGAACAAAAGGAGGAAAGAAAGAAACAAGTGGGAAATAAAAAAGGGGAACGTAAAAAACTTACTGCATTCAAACTATAGGAATCACAGTAATCAGGTGGATGGTCATAATAATGAGAATGATGATGATGATGATGATGATGAACAGTAGGATGAAGATGGGTTCAGGGATTTTTTTCTTCAGATTTCCGTTCCTCAGCACCCCAACTCGACTTCTTATTGTCTTGATATGTCATATTTATGATCAAGTAATGTAGGAAGAAGGAGATTGTAGAGTATGACATTCTCATCATGCACTAGTATTGAAAAAGGGGGAGTACCGGGTAGCCTCCTGAAGCAGTGCAGAAGGTCACAGGCCCTGGATAAGACGACTCCTTTTCCTTTTTCTCAACCCCCCCCCCCCCCCCCCCCC
>JAFFST010006111.1:2190-16670 GCA_022414735.1 Noturus placidus
GGGTGGGGGGGGGTATGGGTACACGTCGAATAAATAAACAGATTAGACAGCTCTGAAGCCTGTCTCCATCAGTAAGCTCTCTAGGAGAAGTTTGGCGTTATCTTGGATGTAGGGTTGATAAAGCCACGAGGTCAGATACACCATGCAGAGATCTGGGTTAGTTGTGTGGGCCACTTCCCGTAATATAGTTCTCTTAAGAGCCAGCTCCTGCTTGTAAGCCTCATAAAGTCCAGTAGATACTTCAGCTGCAGTGGAGAGCAATACACACTGTGCATATTATATAATAATCATAAGGCATAATGTATAGATCAACAGGTACTTTCACAGCTTCTAATATAATAAATATATAATAAATCCAGAGCACACTTTTGAAAAATGGTTCATCAATAGTTCTTTGAATGAGTACATCCCCTAAAAGGGGAATCCTTGTTGTAGGATTCTGCATGAAATCTTTAAGGGTTTCACCAGCTATCCAAATCAAAGACTCTTTTGGCGTGCCACATGATGTGTTTTTCCCTTAAAAGGTCAGTATTTGTCTAAAGTAATAAACAATAGTTTATTACCAAACTGCCGTGTGGACCAAGTCTGAAAAAGTGGCGTTGGTCTTCCTTTCTCTCCATACTGAAATGTCTCCAGTTCACATATCCCCTTCTCAGTAGACACCATTTTCTCCATTTTAGACAGAATGTGGGCCTTTGAAGAAAAAAACATCGGAGTATATATACACATTACTGCATTATCAAAGATAGCATGTGTAGTCATTTCTAAGCTTTAAACGAACACTAAGCTATAAATGGCTACAGACATTCATTTGATAAGGGCACTTAAATCAAAATGATATATATATACGTACAGTACACTCATGAGAAAAAGAAAGTACACCCTCCTTCATTCTGTTTTTATTTATCAGGACCTAAATAACATTTGTGGAGATATGTAATGATTACTGGCACCCTTTTACTCAATACTTTGGAGAACACATGGCAAGGGTTCTGAGACTATTCCTCCATACAGAATCTCTCCCGATCCTTCAAATTTTGAGGTCCATGCTAGTGGATTCTCTTCTTCAGTTCACCCAACACATTTTCTATAGGTTAAAATAAGTGGACTGGGCTGGCCATGCTAGTGGTCAGTCAACCATTTTTGTGATGATAATGCATGTTTTGGATCATTGTCCTGCTGGAAGATCCAACCATAGGCCATTTTAAGCTTTCAGGCAGTCAGGGATTTATTTAATATCTGTTGATATTTGAGTCCATGAGGTCATGTATCCTAACCAAATGTCCAGGTCCTCTGACAGAAAAACAGCTCAAAACATTAAAGAGCCATCACCATATTTAACCGTGTGCATGAGGTAATTTTCCATATGGCTACCTCTCTGTGTGTCAAAACCACCTCTGGTGTTTATTACCAAAAAGCTCTATTATGGTTTCATCTGACCATAGAACCCAATCCCATTAAAAATTCCAGTAGTGTCTGGCAAACTGAAGATACTTGAGTTTGTTTTTGGATGAGAGTAGAGGCTTTTTTCTTGAAACCCTTTCAAACAACTTATGATGTAGGTGACTTCACATTGTAGTTTTGGAGACTTTCTGACCCCAAGACACAACTAACTTCTGCAATTCTCCAGCTGTGATCCTTGGAGATTTTTTGGGCACTCGAACCATCCTCTTCACGGTGTGTTGAGACAATATAGACACACGTCCACTTCCAGGTTGATTCATAACATTTCCAGTTGATTGGAACTTCTTAATTATTACCTGATGGTGGAAATGGGCATTTCCACAATAACTAAGGGGATTTAGTCTGTGTTACATCATATTTATACCCCTGTGAAACAGGAAGTCATGGTTAAACAATTTCCTGTTCCTAGTCACCCAGGTGTACTAAACAAAAGTAAAATATTAATGGGAATATATTTCAAATATTTTTTTTCATATGAATTCATAGGGGTGTCAATAATTGTTGCACACCTATATTTAACAAAGATATTTTTTGGATAAACCTGTGTTGTGTTCACAATTGTTGGATATATATGAGAGCAGAGTATTTTTGTGAATGTTTTGGACAAAATATCAAAAGGTTAAATAAAGAATTTTTCACAGCCTTCTTTGCTCATATTTACCAAGGATAACTATATTAGTGGGCTGTGTGTTATCTCATACTAAATAGTTTTAGATCTTCAAACAAATATAACTTAAAACAAAGGCAACCTGAGTAAACAAGCAACACAGTTTTTATTCATTTATTTGGAGATAATGGCTCTCACTGTGAGGGCGCACGGTGGCTTAGTGGTTAGCACATTCACCTCACACTTCCAGGGTTCGAGTCCCACAGGGGCCATGTGTGTGCGGAGTTTGCATGTTCTCCCCGTGCGTCGGGGATTTCCACCGGGCAGTACGGTTTCCTCCCCCAAAGACATGCATGGTAGGCTGATTGGCATGTCTGAAGTGTCCGTAGTGTACAAATGGGGGTGTGTATGTGATTGTGCCCTGCGATGGACTGGCACCCTGTCCAGGGTGTACCCCGCCTTGTGCCCGACGCTTCCTGGGATAGGCTCCAGGTTCCCCGTGACCCTGATAAAGGAGTAAGCGGTAGAGGATGGATGGATGGATGGATGAGATGGACTCTCACTGTGGTTCTATGGAGTCCCAGAGCCTTTGAAATAGCTTTGTAACCCTTCCCGGACTGATGTATTTCAATCTTCCTCATTATTTCTGGAATTTCCTTCAATTTTGGCACAGTGTGTTACTGGATAAGACCAGGCCTAGTTGGTTCTGGATAACTTTGTTCTTCTTCGATAAATAACATAAATAACATTTAAAAACTGTATTTTGTGTTCACTAAGGTTGCCTTTGTTTGATCGTTCACAGCACTGTACACACACACACACACACACACACACACACACACACACACACACACAGGTATTGTATAATCACAACATAAGGACTTTGGACTTGAGAACTATAATGATAAAATCATTCAGTAAAAGTGAAGCTAAATTAGACTATTATTATTTATTGAACTGACAGCGTAATAAGCCACAACTTCTCTATTTTCATTGGCTGCTATGACTAACCTAGGTTTTGGGTCAAGTGTTTGCAGAAAAAAAGGTTAATTTCTCATTCCTGTTTGCCTGGAATTCAATTATGATTCTTTTTCTAAATTAGCTGAATATAATGCTAACTGCAAACAAAAGCCAGTCACAATTTAAATGAGGTTCTCTTACAGCAGTACACACTGGGCCTGGAACTAACATTTCTGACAGAACCTGACATTTCTGTTCCTCAAACCATACCATTTTGTCTACAGCATTCTGTAGTTTGATGCATTCCTCCTCTAGCTCTGGGTTGCTTTGATATGCACTTCTTTCTGCAGGAGCTGCAGACAAACTTTCACCCTCCATCATGACCTCAGGCTCCTTCACAGACCTAATTCAGAGAACACAGATGAGGGTAAAACAGTATTGAGCTTTTTATTTATTTATTTAAACAAAACGCTGTCAGTTTAATGTTATGAATCTTACTCTTTGCTCAGTCTCAAGTTGACTATTTTGGTTGCGATGGTGGATCCTTCATCACTCAGACGATCCCATTTCAGGATTAAATTATGCCAGTCTGCTGCGTTATCCTTCAGTTTTCTGGCACTTCCAGTCAAGTTGCTTTTTCTTCCAGGGACTGTGGCCTCTGATTACATGAAGAAACAGAATCTACATTTTTTTGCAGGGGCAAATTTCCTTGGTTTCATTATTATGCTTGTTAAAAGACTAAGAATGTGCGATGTGTTTTATAGGAGGTCATGAAAAATTACAGAAGAGAGGTAAACTGGGGTTAAACAGGCAGTCTACATCTAAAGCAGGACATTACTGTCATCATAATTTGGAGGCAGAATAAACGTATTTTACTTGGGCAAAAAAAGGCAGCAAGGGAACCGCTATGAAAATAAAATCGTGCACTGACAATCATGCACAGTAAGGTGTGACAGATTTTAATCTTACAGGTAGAAATTAAATTTCTTTTGGTCGGATTTTAGGATAAATGGCATCTACACCATGTCTTCTCTTAAACTGTAGTAATCTTTGTTTCATTGTTTTTGTCCACTCGTGACCACCACATTATCTGAAACCGCTTGTTTCCTGATACACAGTCATGTTCAATTTGTACAAATTTTGTTAAAGATTTTTACTTTTATGACGTCTGCATTACAGAGTCAGTACAAAACATTTTATATAAAAGATAACTTTCCCAACAACAACAACAACAACAACAAAAAATACAGAAAAATGTTTGCATGTCAGTAAAGAACACAATATACTACAGAACAGACCGCTTTTTCAGGCAAAAAAAAAAAAAAAAGTAATGAAGGCTGCTGGATTTTGCATGCACAAAAAGCAGCAAGCCAAATTCTCAGATTTATTTACTTTATTACGATTTTCTGCTCTTTATAGTATTCTTTTTTGCAGAAACTTAATTGCATTATTTTTGATGTCATCTTTGCATGTGCCAAAGATTGTTGCACAGTAAACAACATTTAGGTCATTATGACATACATGTCAGTCCATCGAAACTTCACCACATTGTTTTTTTTTTTATTAATTTTTCCCACATAATATTTCCTACGGTATTAGAAAAGGATGAATTACCCCATAATGTTGATTATTATGATCACATAAAATTTTACACAGAAAATGGCATAAAATGCCAGTGGCAGTTTCTAGATTATACAATAAAGAAATTATATTCCAACAAGCCTTCTTCACTGTCAAATTCTAACATCATCAAAACACTACATCTCAATAAATACAGTGCCTTGCAAAAGGTCGAACAGTTCAAGGGGACCGAATACTTTCGCAAGGCACTGTATCTAAAGTCCATACAGACTCTTTAAACAATGAATGTTATAAGTGTTAAATCTCCCAGTTAAATCTCGCATAGATTTTAAAATACTAGTATTAACCTATAAAGCACTGAAAGGTCTCGCACCACAGTATTTAAGCGATCTTTTGGTCTTCTATGATCCTCCACGTCCACGTAGATCCACAGATGCAGGTTATTTGACTGCACCGCGAATAGTGAAGGCTACAGCAGGGGGAAGAGCTTTCACTCATAGAGCTCCACAGTTATGGAACAGTCTTCCATTTAGTGTTCGGGACTCAGACACAGTCTCAGTGTTTAAGTCTAAACTTAAAACGTATTTATTCACTCTAGCCTACCCTGACTAGACTTCCCATCATGCTAAATCCCAGTCTTAACAATCTTTTCTCTCCCCCTCTCCTTCTGCCGAGCTACACATGAGTTGATGGAGATGTTGGAGATCCTGGTCCTTTCTGCTCTCCGGATCTGCATGATCGATCTCGAAGGTCCTACTTCTGGATGGAGCTCTCATCTACTCCAAATCCAGATTGCTGGGACAAAGGCTTTTCAAAGCCAAACAGATTACATATAGATCAATAATTGTCTCTTTAAGAATGTCTGTTGTTACCCAGATGAGGATGGGTTCCCTTCTGAGTCTGGTACCTCTCAAAGTTTCTTCCTCTTAAACATCTTAGGGAGTTTTTCCTTGCCACTGTCGCCACTCAGTGTCTTGCTCAGTTTGGGATAATTTATCACTTTTCTTGTGTGTGCTTTGAGATAATATCTATTGTAAAAAGCGCTATACAAATAAAATTGAATTGAATTAAAGCTTAGTTAATGAATTAGTTCTTATTTTTATTACTAGTGTTTTAAATAATACCAGCATAATCAAACAGAAGAAAACGAAACTATAATTAAAACAAAGAAAAACAAGTTGTTGTGCTGTTTCACCCAATCAGGTACAAATACACACTGATGATGTAATCATTATCAGAACTCAGTATTTACTAGATTAGTCAACTGGTCATTTAAACACAGGCAGCGACGACTAGAAATGCTTTCAGTTGCAGAGAGCTCCTCAAACTCCTGAAAAACAAACCTACCGTCCATTTGAAACGTAGCTCTGTCATAAGTGCAACACAATAAACCATGAAACAGTCAGTAATCTCTAAACATCTTGTTTATGATGCACGCTGGCCGTCTTTATGGCTGATTAATTCTCTGTAGTAGATTAAACCCTGAAACTCAGTACTGCCACCTGCTGGAAGAGATACACTCCAACAGTCATAGAGCTTTTTAGTCTCGAACTTTCCACAGACATCCTACAGTGGGTAGAAAACGTCTACACGCCTTCCTTAAAATGACACGTTTTTGTGCTTGAATTAAAGATAATGATGTAAGAACTTTTTCCCACCTTCAATATGAAATGACAACAAATTAAGTGAAAAACTAACATTTTAGGGAAAAATGTAAAAACGTATAAAGACGTATTCGTAAAAACGCATTCGTTTAAAACGTATACAGACAAAGTATTTTATGTTTTAAGCAACTGCTTATTTTTTTTTTAAGATAAACCTTGATAAATGTATTTTGAAATAGATGCATGCAACTAAAATGCAACATGCAAATAAACTAACATGCAAATAAAAGTTTTGTTATACACTCTCAGAAAAACAGAACTAAACTATCTCATTAATATCTATCTTTCACCTGGGCATTAAAAATGGAGGAGCAGACCTGTTTAGACCGAAGATGTTTTGTGCTGCTCAGTTGGAAACTGAACCTCAAAGTGAAATGCCTGCAAAATTAATACTAAATCACATGGTACCTATTGTGTGTTGCATATTTGTTTGTTTTTGAGTTGTCTATGTACCTAAATAAAGTTACTGTTATTGAAATGGTATTGAGAAACCATGTTTTTATAATAGTAAAATATTAGTTTTTGCAATGTCTCTTTTGAAAAAAATGCATTGACCAAAAATGAAAAAAGGCACTTTGGCAGAATAAAGGCTCCCGGCCCTTGTTCTAGCGTGTACACAGGGTGGGGGCACTGGTAAGGACCCTGGCTCACTGCACATTGGGACACTGATAACTCAATTTCCGAGGACATGACTATATACTCGTGTTGTAACCGTAAAAATATTTCAGTTTTATATGTCACATATTTTTGTTAGCTTAATCACGTGTTTCTGTCATTGTACTTCAAGCAGGATCGTAGGCTAGCTAGTGGATTAAAAACAACATCATTCAACACTTAAAAGTCGTTAGACTCTAACAAACCACATATAGAACATCAAATACAGTTAAAAATCGCTAACGTAAGTATACATTTGAGAGCTACAACAACGATGAGAAGCTGCTTTCAATTGTAGATTAAGCTGGCTGAGAGTTCATCTGACATTTTTTTTCGCAAGCTAAGAGGTTTCAGAAAACATGGCATCATTTCCAGTAAGACAAAATAGTGAGCATCGTTGCTTTCTGGTTTTTAGGGTGCATTGTGGGATTTTTAGGGAACGTTGGGAACGTTCCAGTCCACTGGACGGATTTTGCAATTGAGACAGCCCATAAAATGGCAGACATCCTGATCAGTGCCCTGACTACTGAACTAGGGCTAGCTTGTTAAGACATACCACTAGTTACTTAAATAAGATCTGGGTATCTGCAGAGGTATCAGCACTTCAAATGGAATCCTTTTTAATACCATACCCAAAACAAATTTAAGACCTGCACGTCACTTCAATCATGCTACAAGATACATCACCTATAAAGGATTGTGTTCATACATACATCCATTTCTGAGTTTAAGTAAACTAAAGCAGGATAAACTTCTATAGCGGTATATGGGAGACACACCACACCATTTGCTCCAACAGGGAAAGAGAGAAAAAATCCAGGGAAAAAAATATAGAGATGGATTACGGCAGTCAAAAGAGGAAAAGATGTCAAATTTACCATCACTCCGTCAGCAGCTGTATTAGAAACCCTCTCACAGCAGTGTTTTTTGTAAAAAGTAATTTTTTTTAATGGCAGGGTAATGTAACAAGTAGTGTTATATATGTGCATAATTTTTGTAAAGAAGGAAAAAATATAGATTAAAAAAACTTTGCTATTTTGTAAGACTACTATTGCACTGAATAATACTTAAAAAAAAAACAACTATATAACAATAACAAATAGTAATATAACAACAGCAATATATTTCTGACTTAATTCAATTTTATGTGTTAGACCTCCATCCACCCAGCCATCCATCTTCAACCGCTTACTCCTTTACAGGGTCACGGGGAACCTGGAGCCTATCCCAGGAGGCATCGGGCACAAGGCGGGGTACACCCTGGACAGGGTGCCAGTCCATCACAGGGCACAATCACATACACATTCACATTCATACACTACGGACACTTTAGACACGCCAATCAACCTACCATGCATGTCTTTGGACTGGGGGAGGAAACCGGAATACCCGGAGGAAACCCCAAACACACGGGGAGAACATGCAAACTCCACACACACATGGCCTTGTGGCTTTTATTTTGGCGGAAGTCCGTATCCGTATTTAGTATTTTTCTTTCATTCCTTCTATATATATATATATATATATATATATATATATATATATATATATATATATATATGGACTAACAGCCACCAAAACTCACTGGCTGTACCTTTAATGAACTGAAAAGCAATTGGTCAATATAATTTTATTATTAAATCAGCCCAGTAAAAACAGCAGTGACAGCCTGGGTTCATATCAACCACATTACTAGAGATATTGTTGTGCGTCAGGGTGCCATCTACAGGCGTGTTGCCGTAACTTCAGGAAGGTAAAATTCGTGTAAGAAATTGAACAATATTAAACAATTCGTGAAATAATTATTTAGAAATGGAGGCGTTTCTCAAGGCGACCACTACTGTGCTCCAAGTAATTTGGGGAGATTAGCATGTACTACACTACACAAAAAAAAAAAAAAGCACAAATAAAAAGAAGAGTAAAACAACAAGCCCTCATTGTCTTGTCTTAAAATGTCTTAAATTCCTTAATGTAAAAATCATGCCTTAATTAGCATTAAAATGTCTTAAATATATGTTTCAAAGATTTCGATTTTATTTTGGCTTGCTGCTGTTTGAGATGGTAACCCCTGTGTGTGACTGTGTTGCACTCAGTGTGTGTTAGAGCGGCTCGGGTCACAGTAACTTCATCTCTGTCTGTGCTGTGAGTTTAAGTTGCTTATAACCTGCATTTAGACACATGTGCCAGACTCACTTCGGTTTTACCTTAGCATAATCTCAAACATTTTTGTAGGCAGAGGTTTACAGCATTTCACCTGATTAGTAAGGAGAAGTGAATTTAAGAGAAGCATTATGAATGAGAGTCATTTAGAGACACCTCGTATTCCAGGTGCGCTGGAAATTCACGATTTGTTTAGTTTCCAAGTTTTAAAAGCCCAAAGTGCCAAAGAGACTGGAGTTGTTCATTTAAGCAGATGCTTTATTTGAAGATGTTGGAATACACCAAATATTACAAAACGTTTTTAACCTTTAAATGGGTAGTTCTTTTTATTAAAAAAAAAATGTTGGCCTGACACCTTTTAACAGACAACGTGCAACTGATTTATTTCTTTGTAAATCGTTTTGCACAACAAAGACAACAGATTCTTACGAGCAAGGGTTGTGTTTTCTCAGCTGTGTATGTTTGCTTGTGTATCAAATTCCATGCAAATAATGTATGTGTGTAGTAATGTGTAATGGATCAGTCAGTATTTTTCAGATGATGATGATGATGATGATGATGGCTGTCATGTGGCTGATCGCTGTCGCTCGTGGTCACCCGGACTTCGTCTGTCTGTGTGATGTTATAGAGTTTAAAGAGACGCTCAGCCAGATGGTCAGCTTCCTCTGACCCCTCGCAGCTCTTCAGCCAACTCTGGGGAATGGCATTGATGCCGTAGTGTGCACCTGCGATAGCACCTGCCATGCATGCGATGGTGTCTGTGTCACCTCCCAGGGCTAAGCTGTAGGCTATCGTCCTCTCCAGGCCACCATAACGCTCCGGCAGGCCCTCTCGAGGCTCTAAACAGTGCAGCACGCAGAAGATGGCTGTGGGCACAGACTCAAGGGCTGCAATGCCGTTCCCTTTGCACAGAAACATTTAGTAGCATCACTAAACATAAACTACATCAATTACATGCTGCATTCCATTAGATACAGCAGATATTGCTTTAGCAGTAATGCAAATGAGGATGAAAATAGCAAGAAATTAACCGGTCACAAAAAATCCCACTAACCGAGTTCTGATATGACCTCCTCGATGCTCACGTTATTCCTCTCCATGAGCTCCTTGACTATGTGCAAACGTGCACAATATGGAAATTCAGCTAAATTAAGCCTGCAAAACAAACCAGTTAGTGCATTTTTTAATAGAATCATAACAAACAAAACATCACTCACTAATTCACATAAATGTAGATTCTCAATCAAAAATCATTTTTGATAAAAACTCTGCAACACCAATAAAGTGATGACTCACACTTTAGCGTCATTGCGGGCCGTCTCGTCGTTCTCCACTACCTCCATTTCAGAGATGAGTTTACTGAGGAATTTTTGTGGTAAGGCCAGATCACCTTGCAGTGACAAATGAACAGCGATGGCCTGCAGCACAGCACCATTATAGCCCAGAGAGCAGGAGTGGGTGAGCATTGCACCAAACCTTGCATACTGCCAGCGACACAAAGAGAGGAAAAAGAGACAGGGTAGGATTGGCACAGAAAACAATTTCAAATCTGGATAATACAATCAATGTAGATCATGAATATAGAAGGCTATAGTTCAGTAATGGCATTTCTCAACAAAACGTTTGTTCATGCATTAACTCATTAACTCAGTTCATGCATTAGGGCGGCTGTGGCTCAGTCGGTAGAGCGGGTTGTCCACTAATCGGGCAAGACACTGAACCCTAAATTGCCCCCGATGGCAAGCTAGCACCTTGCATGGAAGCTCTGCTACCATTGGTGTGTGAGTGTGTCTCATTTATAAGTCGCTTTGGATAAAAGCGTCTGCTAAATGAATAAATGTAAATGTAAATGTAACTCCGGCAAAGGCAACATGGGCATTTGCCTAAGGCAGGAACATGCCAGGGACGGCAGCTGCATATTGTGCTCCTGAAATCATGCATTAAGTCTGTGCATCAGCTTTTCTGCCCCATTAAACAGCACAGCCTATTGGTTACTGCCCTATTACCCAACAGCACGTGCAACTTCAGAGGTGTCAAGAACACAGCACCGGTTACTGGCTCTCAAATACATACACCAAAGAGAAAAGTACAATTTAGTCCCTCCAGGATTTTGAGATCACAGAAATCCACAACATTCTTGCTGCATTACCACAGATTTGGGCCGACACGCCATGTGACGTTATCGCAACGTGCATTCAGCCAAAGTCCTCTTCGGTTCAGATAGCTCCTTTACATTCTATATGTATTTAAAATGTTTATTTCTATTTCCTGACTACATAAAAGGTCAGCGGGGCACCAGGATGGGGCTGCAACTGAGATCACCAAAAAAGATTTCGGTCTGGTCCTCACCTTCCTCACGTCAGCAGCATTTCTAAAGGCAAGGGCAAAGGGTGCAGCTCTCATCGCTCCTCCATTGCCAAATGAGCCGCGTCCACCAAACTGAGCACGCGCTGGCTGAAAGACATCACTGAGGTGAGGTGACGCAAGCTTTCGCAGAACCTGAATGACTCCTGATCCATAGCCACGGCCTGGAGCCAAGCTATACTCTTTTGCGAAACTGTATTGAAAGTGAAGCAAAAACATGTAGAAACACACAGCACACACTGGAAAGTACAGACTTCTGCCTAAAGTCGCATTGATAACATAATTTCTGAAAAGTACCTGCGAGCCATGTCTTGTTCATCAAAGCCCATCCTGGTTAGAAGGGAATGAGCTACACAGCGCATCATGGCTGTATCATCACTGTACTGCAGTATGCCTGAGGAGTAGCACATAAATACGTACACACTCAGTTTAATTATACCACTTTAGTTCTGGATGTACTACTAAAAAAAACAGGAGTATGATACCAGCCTAAAATGCTGGAACAGTATCAGATCACATGTAAATCGTTTTCAAATCATCTAATTCACCAGCGTGGTGTAAGCTGTGAAAGTCTGTGATGTTTGACTGACATGTTAACATAAGCTACATTAAAGCGTGCATTGCATTAACACATGCTCCCATCTCACCTGAGCTGTTTGCGTTAACATGCACAGAGTCAAACCTGTTAATAAGAGAAGTATCAGTATCAGATCAGTAAAAGGTTTTGAAAGATACCCAGAGTCCTGATATCTTTATTGTTACAAAACTGATAAAAGTGGGATGGCGATTTGAGAAATTACTTGAGAGAAGACTACCATTGCAACCATTCGCTCTAGAAATGCCTACCAAGTCTACCTTTTTGAGAACGGTTGCTTCCCACTAAAGGTACATTAGAAAAGATTAGTCAAGATTAGGTCTCTAATTGTTGAGTAGGAGAAATACAATAACATCAGAATGTGTTTTTTTTTCACTCCTTGAACCTTTCATTACTTCCCACATAAACAACACATGCTCCTGTAATCTAAGGTGGCCAGAGAGTTCGTTTAGCATCACCAAGTTACCAGCATTATCAAGAACTGTCATGACATCACTTTTAAATGATGAGGTAGACTGTTTCTTAAGGCCACTGCCTTACTTAACGTTATTTACACACAGATGATAAAAAGTACCTAATGGTACTACTAAGTGTTAAAAATGTATCTACTAGATTCCAAGCAGTCCGCACTTGACTGGAGTTTCCCCCAAAAGGATTTACTCAGCCACATAATACACTTGTGCTGATACCACTACTTAAACTATTATTTTTGTTATCATGTTCTACATACATTCACCATCCACTTTATTAGGAACACCTGTACATGATGGGGTATGTAAAGAAAATAATTTCACTGTGCTGTAATGTATATGACAAATTCATTCATGCAGTAATCCAACCAACCAATCGTGTGGCAGCAGCACAATACAAAACATCATGCAGATACAGGTCCAGAGCGTCAATTAATGTTGACATTAAACATTTTTAACATGTAGAATTAACATTAGGTAATTTTATCAGTTAAAGTTCACATTAAACATCAGAATGGGGGAAAAGTGTTATCTATGTGACTTTAGCTGTGGCGTGGTTGTTGCCAGATGGGCTGGTTTGAATACTTCAGAAACTGCTGATCTCCTGGGATTTTTACACACACACACACACACACACACCATTCTCTAGAGTTTACACAGAATGGTGTGAAAAACAACAACAAAACACATCCTCCACCTGGAGAATGATGAGACTGGTCTGAGCTGACAGGATGTCTATAATAACTCAAATAATTATTCTTTACGACCATGGTGAGCAGGAAAACATCTCAGTACGCACAACATATCCTACCTTGAGGTGGATAAGCTACAACAGCAGAAGACCACATCAGGTTCCTCTCCTACAGACAAGAACAAGTATCTGATGCTATCATGCACACAGACTCACTCTGAGTGATTTCCACCCCCTTTCTCTAATATTCAGCGGTCCAGTTTGGATGAATCTGTGCCCATGATAGCTTCAGATTCTTGTCCTTGACTGACAGGAGTGGAACCCGATGTGGTCTTCTAGTCCATCCATCTCAAGTTTCAATGTTTTGTGCATGCTGAAATACTTTTCTGATCATCACAGCTGTAAAGAGTGATTCTTTGACTTCCTATGGACTTCCTGGCAGCTCGGACCAATCTGAGCAAGAAAACAAAAGGAAAATAAAAAGAAAGAAACAAAAAAACCCCATCAGGACATCAATTATGGGCGGCTGTGGCTCAGTTGGTAGAGCAGGTTGTCCACTAATCCACTAACCGTGGGGTTGACGGTTCGAATCCCGGCCCGGGTGATCCCATGCCGAAGTGTCCTTGGGCAAGACACTGAACCCTAAGTTGCCCCCAATGGCAAGCTAGCACCTTGCATGCAGCTCTGCTACCACTGGTGTGTGAATGTGGTCTCATTAGTAAGTCGCTTGTAAATGTAAAAATGATATTTCTGTAAAGCTGCTTTGAGACAATGTACCATTGTAAAAAGCGCTATACAAATTGATAAATTAAATTAAAGAGGAGTGAGAAATACTGAATATCACCATTGCCATCAATAATAAGAATTTTAAATGCAGGATTATTTACATGTATCTCTTACTTTTTGTGTTATTAAACTAAATTTAGATCAACTTTTTAATCAAGCTGTTTTTATTTGGATTTTTTTTTCTCCTATGGTAATGTTCATTCTCATGGTAAGTGCTCATGTTCATTCAGTTTTATTACTGCCATATGAATAAAGTCAAAACCAGTAAATAAATAAATAAATATTCCACCTGAAATAACACAGAGACGTTCACCAGTAAATGTAGTGGAGTCTGGATGTTCCAGTAGAAACATAAAGAAACTCCAGTTAGTCCAGAAAGCAGCTGCTAGGGTTCTAACTAGAACGAAGAAATACGACCGCATCACCCCGATCTTATCCACACTGCATTGGCTCCCAGTTAAATCTCGCATAGATTTTAAAATAC